>OX359289.1:91786718-91899218 GCA_947179395.2 Pulicaria dysenterica | reverse complement strand
GTTTAGTCAAATGCCATTCTACCCCATCCATGTATATACATATGTATGGACACAAGTGGCACAATTTAAAGTCCGTACTCCATTTTAGTATTTGGTCATTATAATTATATACTCAAATTCTTAAACTCACTTTTTTTAATTAATTAGGTGGTAAATATATACTATACACACATATAAATATATAAACACATATGAAAGCATGTAACTCTAATTAGTATATAAACACATAACGAAAAGACTAAATAATAACGTACAAAATATAGCACACAAGTTTGTGTTTCATCTCATCCCCTGGTTCCTAGGTATACTCGGAACCTTTACAATGTCTCCACTTCACTTTAACAAAACCAATCTGTTTATTGCGCAAGGCTTTTATCTTCCTCTCAAGAATGACCACGGGTTGCTCCATGTAAATGAGCCTCTCGTTGATTGTCACATCCTCCAATGGTACAAAAATTTACTAGTTGGCTAAACACTTACGTAATTGCAATACATGGAAGGTATTATGAATTCTAGACAACTCTTCAGGCAGCTTTAAATGATAGGCTAACTTCCCAACTCGATCAAAAAGTTTTGAATGGTCCGATGTATATATCTAGGACCCAGCTTGCCCGTCTTTCGAAATCAAATGATACCTTTCCATGGAGACACCTTCAATAGAACAAAATCACCAACTTGAAATTCTAGTAGAGATCGTCTCTTGTCCGTATAGCTCTTTTGTCGGCTCTGCGTGGTTTGTAATCTCTCTTGAATTTGCTGAATTTTCTCTATAGTTTGTTAACCAACCTTAGTGCTGCCCAAAACTCGTTGAACAACTTCTCTTTAGCAAACGAGAGTCCGACATCTACCCATGTATAACATCTCAAATGGAAGCATACCGATACTTTCATGGTAGTTGTTGTTATAGGAGAACTCAATAAGTGATAAATGCGCATCCCAGCTGCCTTTAAAATCAATAACACATGCCCGAAGCATATCCTATAGTGTTTGAATAGTTCTCTCACTCTGACCGTCTTTTTGGGATGGAACGTTGTGCTGAAGTGCAATTTAATCCCCATTTCTTCGTGAAGTTTTATCCAGGATGCTAATCGACAATCTCTGTCAGATACAACTGAAACAGGTACCCCGTGTCTCGCGACTATCTCCTTGATGAATATTATAGTCAAATTTCTAAAGAATAAGTCTTATTGGGATGAAGTGTGTACTTTTGAATATCCTATCAACAACTACCCAATAGTATCAAAACCTCTCGGGCTTCAGGGAAGTTTAGTAATTTGATCCATCGTAATGTGTTCCCGCTTCCACTCTAGTATTTCTAGGGGTTGCAACTTTCCGTGCGGCTTTTGATGCTCAGCTTTCACTTTCAAACATGTTAAACACTTCTCTACGTATTCTGTAATGTCTCTTTTCATCCCAGGACACCAATAATCATTTTTCAAATCGCGATACATCTTTGTAGCTACTGGGTGAATCAAATATTTTGATTTGTAAGCCTCGTCTAGAAGTTCCTGCCTTGCTTCACACATTTTAGGTACCCATATTCTACCACAACGGGTCATCAATTCTCCGTTGTCTTTAACAAATTCTTTCGTCTGACCTATAAACCTTTCTATGTTTTGGTTGTCTTCTTTCATTGCTTTAACATGTGCACCTTTTATCATTTCTAACATTTGGGTAATTACAGTCATCCTCAAAGAGTGAATGATTAAAGGCATACAATTAGTCTTCGGACTCAGCACATCTGCTACTTCATTGGCGTTATCTGGATGGTAAAGTATTTCTCATTCATAATCATTTGAAGAAAAGAAAAGAAGTATAGGCCACGAGTTGGAAAACCCTTTACAATATTTTGGTGTCTTAGAAACAAAATCGTGTTTGAAGAAAACAAAAGAAGTATAGGCCACGATTTTCGCGGAGGAACAAACAGAAAGCAGAGACTTGTTAGGAGTGGATCGTTAACACAAGTAGAGATCAAGACATAGATTAATTATATATCCATGACCAACTAAGGGTAGATAGCTTCTTGTATTAAAAATGCGATCTTATTAATCTCAAGATTTGGTTGATTTAACTATCAAAAAACAAACAAATCGTCAATACGTGTACCTACATTTGGGCAAATATGTATTTTGACTTTCAAAATATGTCCTTTTGCTACCATTTTCTTACAAGTTTGGTCCTTTTTAACGTAATTTATTACAAACGTCTATTAAAATGATCAAAACGTTCAAACTACCTTTGTTGTCTATTTATTTCTTAATTTTAGTTTTAGTTTTAGTTTTTGTAATTTTAAATGGTGATTAATTTGTACATAACTGTTATTATTATTATAACTATCATGTTAGTTACAACAACCCCAAATCCCGGTCACCACTTCCACCATTCCGATCACCATCACCACAATTTCTTATTGATGGTCCCGTATTATACGGATGAAGCAATGCTAGACGATTATCTTGTTAGTGTGTGTGTTTGTGTGTGTTCGGTTTAGAGAGAGATAGCCGAGAGCTAGAGAGCAAAACACAAACACAAGGAAGTTGGAAATGCAAAGCTTAATTAGAAATGGGTGGGGCAAATGCCTTTTATAGCATTTGCCCAAGTTCCAATATTTACATATTTGCACCCTCACTTTTTATAATCTAACATTCTCCCCCTAAGTGAGGTGTGCAACGATTCACAACAAAGAAATAAATACATCTAATCATAAGCTGATTTGTTGTGAATCCCAAAAGCCACTTGCCACTTCCTAACTTGTCTTCTGTTGGACAGTGTAGTCTTTATTTGTTTTATAGCGCGATATGCCTGGACATGTTGATCATAAGTGTAGGCCTCACGGTTATCCCATACCTTCTGATGAATCTTGTGATGAAGTATTTTCAATGTGCCGTCTGAGTAGGACATAAGCTCATCAAGTCTAATGAAGATCTTTTCTCCTTTAGTGTTCTTGGAGACGACTCCTCGTTCACCCTTGAAGCTTTCATGCCCTTCATCAATCACAGTCAACTCTTCAAGTTTTTCTAAATCTGGATGGCTCTGGTTAGGCTTCAAGAGATTGATTTCCTTGTAATTATTCTCAACTCCAAGTTGCAGATCATGCTCCTCTATGAATTCCATCAGATTTCTCAAGTACTTCATCAAAGCAGCTCTCCCAAATTCTTCTTCTAGCCACTTTCCACTTTTCTGAGAAAGAGTGTCAAAGATAAAGCTAATGTCTTCAACTTTAACAAACCTAAGATCTGCTTCGGTGAGGAAGTATTATAGGTTGTTTGCTCTTTTGACGTGAAAGATGACATACTTTATATTGAAAGTGGTTATATTCTGATTTGTTCTCTTCTGGACTTGACATAGATTGAGTGTGGATGTGTTCGTATCTTCTTCTTTGTCTATCATCCATGTTCCGCAACTCGGGGGGAATAACCTGTATTTGTTCGCTACAGAATATGTCTAAAATTCTTTCTTCAAGATTGGCAGCATTAACATAATAGTTTTTCCATAATGGTTGCAGGCCTGCACTTCTAGTGAACATATTTCTTGCATCCACACCTGGATCTCCACGGTACACTAGAGAAGAAGGTGGCACTATGAAGTTTGGTGGCAAAGGCCATTCTGATTCTCTTCTTACTTTCTCAGCTGCTTCTCTTTGTCTGTTTCTTTCCAATACATCAGTAGCTGATTCTTGAAATTGACCATGAGGAGGAGGGAAGCTTTCATGAACTTCTATGTTGACTCCACTGAGGACCCTTGATATATCAAAGTTAGACTTCTTCTTTTTAGGCTTTCTTCTTGCCTCTCTTCGTGAAATTGCAGCCCATTCTTTCTTTTTAAGTGCAAGTTCTCTTTCACTAATATCATTATCAAACCTGCGTACCATTCTGCGTGAATCTGAGCGTGTAGCAATCTCAACATATTCATCTATGCCTTTGAAGAGTCATTGGATTTCGGGATCCTCAGGTTCCTCCTCTGGTTGAGCTTCTTCTATTTGATCTAAGTCAAAATCATTAAAGATGTGAAACTGAAGTCCCTCTTCTTGAGCAGTACTGCTTTCTCCCTCATGCCTGATTGGTGATGTGGGCATATACTCATATAGATCCTCATCTTCAGAGTCTGTGAATAGCTCAAACATCTCAGCATGGGACTGCTCATAAGGTATTTCACCTTCTTCAAGATCTATTGGCCTCGGTTCAGATTGTTGCTGGGGTACATAAAGTACAATCTGCTTGTCAGCATTGTCATGTTGTTGTTCATGAACTTCATCGGCCAATTGTGTTTGTTTCTGCTGCTGGCTTGAACTTGTACCTGCAGATAGTAAAGAACTTAGTGGAGTAACTGGTACAGTTGCCTTAGCAGCCACAGAGGGAGAAGAAATGTACAATCTTTTTCTTTTCTCCCCCTCGGGTTGATCATCGGGGTCACGATCATCCCGTCTCCTTTTTCCACTCTGTCCCTGAGCCTGGAAAGTTTGTTCAAGGATAGTCAGCCGGTCAATAACCTTCTCCAAAGAAGTATAGAAGCCTCTAGTCACCCCATCAATCTTGCTATTAACATCTTCATGAAACTCTTGAAAGTCATCCAAGGAGATCCCCTGTGGACGTTGTTCGTTGCGTAGAGTTGTCAGAAGGTCTTGATCATGAGCAGATTCAGGCCTTTGTTCCAAGAGTATGACATACAGAAGGCTTTTCAATGCATCTACTGACATGGTTGCTGGATCAGGTTGCGGCTGTAGCTCAAGAGCTGCAGGTCTTGTAGCAAGGAGTGCTTCAATCCTATCCAACTTTTGATTTGTATCAGTTAGTTGGTGTTGGAGAGGTGCCACGGCTTGTTTGATTGTTTCCTGTAGTTCAGCACGTGTAACAAACCCGGAATCACGTAGACTTCCAGTTGAGGTACCAGCCACAGAGGTAGTACCACCTACTGGAGCAGCATTGATGTTGGCTCCAGCAGGATTTCCTTCCAATCCTCGAATGGCACCTTGAGAGGTACCACCTCTGGAAGTTGAGGAGACTTGTTGGATGTACAAGCTCAGTGCATCAATTATAACCCTGTGTTGGTCAAGATAAGCAGAGATCCGCGGTATATCAAATTGTGCATGAAAGAAGTCGAGGACGAGGGAGGCGGTCCTCTATGTTCAATAAGTCTAACACCCGATTGGGGTTGACTTAGTGTATGTGCTATAGCCCTGTGCAATGAAGATGATGCATGAGGAGAGACACCGTAGTGGCTGAGTGGGGTTGAAATCTGTACGGGTGGGATAACCGCGACTTGTTCAATATGGGACCCAACAATGTCAGGCCCCATAGTGGATGTGGCTTCCCGGCTTTTTGGGGCTAGGGGTCCCTCAGCACTCTCTTTTTCTTTTCTCACCTCCTCATTTTCACTCGCACTCCTAACGATATAACTATCGTCTTGTTCACCACTACCAGGACCGTACCCTGCATATCTATTTGGGGAAAATAAGTAATCAGGGGTGACAGATCCGGTTTCAACGGACAACTCCTGAGAAGGAGTAACAACAGGCATGTCCTGGCCTGGAGCCACTATGGCAGTTTGTACATCAGGAGTGTCGGGAATTTGGGTAGAAGGATTCAAATTTATGATCAGACCACTGGGTTGAGGAATGACTTGAGTAGTTTGAACAGTGTGGGTCTGGTCAGGAGAGGTAGTATGTGGGTCGGTAAGTTTTATGAATGAAGGGGTGCTGTAAGCTGGTTGGTCAATGGGTCTGTTAGGGGTGCCCAAAGGAGAAGTGACAGGTTCAAAGGTAGGGTCACCACCTGGTTGGGAAGCAAACTCAGCATGAGAAGATTGGGAACTGGATGACTCAGAGGTGTCAAAACTCAGTTTAGCAAGTACAACTTTGGTTCGAGTGGTTTTAGAAATAAAAAGGATAACTGTTTGAACGATGGTGAGATCATATGCATCCCCTCCCTCTCTAATTTCTCCACCTTCACCTTCTTCTCCACCCCTCTCTTCATTTTCTCTCTCCTCATCCCGCTCAGCATCTCCCATAGATGTCTGAGGCCTATTCTCTACATCCTCACCAGGTACTACTCCTCCCTGGGCAGGTATGGCCGGTACTGGCACAACCATAGGAGGTATTACTACACTCTCCCTATAGCTCACAACAATATCGTTTTGCTCACATAAGTTCAGGAGTGTTACATGGAAAGGTCTTGGAACAGGTAGGTTGGCAGCAATGGTAGGTTTAATATGTACGAAAAGTTTAGAAATGATAGAAGGTAAACATGCCCGACGAGGGATGTCAGCATTCTGATCCATCAAGTATTGGATGATCATAAGAATGAAGCGGTGGTACGGCAGTAAATTAGCATCCTTCTTCTTTTGGGAATTCTTTCTAAGCATTGTAGCTTTGATATCTTGGAAGAGTAGGAATGCATAATCCACATGGAGATGGTTGGCAGCCGCCACAAAGATTTTGACCTGATGCTCCATTGGAAATTCATATGTTGAATGCTTAGGAGTGAGACACCGTTGAAGCACCATCATAAAAGTATTGTACTTGGGATGCAAGTTGATGCCTTTGAATTAATTCTTACGGGTAAGTTCTCCATCATATCCCATTTCCCTGATAGCAGCAAGGCATGTCTCCTCATCTGGGATTTCCTCAAAGGCTGTTGCAGGAGGTTTGCTGTCAGCCCTTGGCAGTTGAAAGATTGTTCTGAGGCGGTTGACAGGTATATCAATGGTATATTCATCGACCTCAGCATGGATGACGTCAGTTCCTCTGTCATTAGTACGTACATCACACGTCTTCTAGAATTGTTGAACGTATAGCTTGGGAACATGTGTGCCAGTGTTTGCGGGATTATATGTTAGAAGGTTGTTTAAAGGATGAGTCTTTAAGATTTCAGTAACAATGGGGTAGGTAGGATTTTTCAACTTGGTGAGTTCAACATAATGGTTGTTGTCATGGCTTTTAGAGTTTAGAAACTCTGCTTAAGGCATTATCTCCTCTGGTTGAAGTACAACTTGTGTCATCTTATATGCACAGATAGATAGTCAGTTAAGTTAAAGATATAGAGATATGCAAGAAGACAACATTCAACTTTGAATTTTGGTCAAACTTTAGTTAATGAGATAAGGTCGACCAATGTTGACCAAAACTATCAAGTATGAAAATTTTGAGAAAACCCCAACTCTGGAATTCCCATTGTGTATATGATGATTTTCAGTATAAAAAAAGTTGTTTTAATACTATGAAAATGCCAATTAGATAGCTATAAACAACTTTGCAGTACTTGAGTGTAGTAAAAAAATCATCATAACACCCTCTTTTGAACCAAAAAGTATGTTTTAAGTTCAAGTTCATACACCTCAAGAACACGAAGAACACTTTTCGAGATTTATGAAATATGTTTGCATCAAAGAGTTCCCCATGTGTTCAAAGAACCCATCACAAACTTGGATTGATCAAACAAGTTTGTTTCGTGTCTCAAAAGTCCATCCAAAGTAACGAAAGTGTCTATCGCTAAGGGCTGTTCTAGGGCCAAAAATCGCTATTTTAACTCAAAATTTTCAAAAATGTAATCTGTACAAGTTGTTACCTATATGATCACTAGTGTTTTGAGACTAAAAATATAAATTTTAGCAGAGTAACGAGAGAGTTTGTAAAATCACGTAGCCAAAAACGAGAGAAAAGATAAGTGAATATTCAAATCTGATCGCGTGAATGGACAAGTGAGGATGGGACGGTTATAAAGTGAAAGGGACACATGTCGTGTGGTTATTGGACCAACCGTTGGTGAAAAACACGGCTGATAGGGACAATCTCATGGTAAAAATCCGGCTTATAGATCCATGCGATTGGCCGTGAAGTGTAGCAAAAATGCTAACAATATGTGAATCGCATGCGATTCCCTTTGTTTTGTCAATCGCATGCGATTGATGCTTGATTCATTTGTAGATTGTATATGGCATGCGATTGGTACATGGTTCAAGGTTCACAAATGATCTATCGCATGCGATTGATGCATAGTTAACTTGTGATTACATGCGATTGACAACCCATGCTATTGACAATCCATGCGATTGAAGTGTAGTGAAGTTATTTCATGTGGATGACAATCCATGCGATTGTTCTTCCTTGTGTGTGAACCAAGACTTAGAAAATTTTAATTTGTTGAGTTTCAAGAAATCCCATGCGATTGAAGCATAGTATGTGATTGTTTGCAATAGAACCCCAACACTTGTAAACTTTCTGAAAGTTCAAAATATCTGGATTTTAAAAACTTGAAATGTGATTTTCCCAGATATCATGATTTGAGTGTTTGTTTGACACACTCCCCCTAGACTCATGTATTTGGTTTATGAAAATTAAGGGAATGTGTCAGTTGTATTCTTCTCCCCTTACACATGTGCAACATGTGTATTAATTCCTCCCCTTACATATATGCTACATGTGTATCACCAGAATATCACACCCCCTCGAATGTTGCATCAGATATCTGCACAATGAACAAACAATATAACACTTACTCTAAACAAAAAAGAAAGAAAGGAAAAATGAAGCAACAGTATGTTATATTTGCAGGTTTAGCATGCCTAACTTGGATACCAACTCAGTAAAGCGACTTTCATCTAATGGTTTGGTAAACAAGTCAGTTAGCTGATTTTCAGTAGAAATGTAATGTAGCTCAATAAGACCTTTCTCTACGTTATCTTTTATGAAGTGATAACGGATATCAATATGTTTAGTTTTAGAGTGGTGTACCGGATTGCATTTGATAGCGAGGGCAGACTGGGAATCGCAGAGCAATGGAATTTTATCAAACCTGAGGCCAAAGTCTGATAACTGTGTACGTATCCAGAGACTTTGTGAACAGTACATTGCTGCAGCAACATACTCAGCTTCAGCTGTAGATGTGGATACGCAGTTTTGCTTCTTTGAGGCCCAGCAGACTAAACGATTTCCCAGAAAGTGTGCACTACCAGAGGTGCTTTTCCTATCTATCTTGCAACCGGCATAGTCAGCATCTGAGTAAGCATGGAGATCCAGATTTGAATCTTTAGGATACCACAGACCAAGATCCATAGACCCTTTGAGATATCTGAAGGTCCGCTTAACTGCTAGAAGATGTGACTCTTTAGGATTCGCCTGGTATCTGGCACAGAGACAGGTAGAGAATATGATGTATGTACGACTTGCCCTTAGATACAGTAACGATCCAATCATCCCACGGTAAGTTTTGAGATCTTCTGGAGAACCATCAAGATCTGCTGACAGCTGTGCTTTGGCAGCCATGGGTGTGGATATGGGTGTGCAATTAACCATATCATACTTCGTGAGAAGGTCTTTGATGTACTTGGATTGGCAAATAAAACTGCCATGACTTAACTGCTTCACCTGGAGTCTGAGAAAGAATGACATCTCCCCCATCATACTCATTTGAAATCTGTTTGCCATGATCTTAGCAAACTCCTCACTATATTTTGGATTCATAGACCCAAAAATGATGTCATCCACATATATTTGAACTAAACTCTTGTCCCTACCCTTAGTCTTTGTGAATAGAGTGGTATCAGTCTTTCCTTTTGAGTAGCCTTCACCAATCAAATATTCAGATAAGATATCGCACCATGCACGTGGAGCTTGCTTTAACCCGTACAAGGCCTTATCTAAGATATAAACGTGATTTGGATGTTTTGAATTGATAAAACCCTCAGGTTGTGAGACATATACTTCTTCTTTGAGAGCACCGCTAAGAAAAGCTGTCTGCACATCCATCTGAAAGTCTCGAAAGCTTCTGGAGGCTGCATATGCAAGAAAGAGTCTGATAGCTTCGATACAAGCAACGGGGGCAAATGTTTCATCATAGTCAATGCCCTCTTGCGAACGACCACTCCATCCGAATCCCTTTTGTTCTTGAACACCCACTTAGTTCCAACAACTGATTTGCCATATGGAAGAGGAACTAATCTCCAGACTTTGAGACGACCGAATTGGTGTAGTTCTTCCTGCATTACTATTACCCAATCTGGATCGTCTAATGCTTCAGAAGTCTTGGTGGGTTCAATGATGCTTAGAAAACCGAAAATTGACATTCGTTTGCTGTTGCTGCTCTTGTTTGAACGCCAACCGAAGGGTCTCCGATGATGTTATCCTGAGAGTGATGTCTGGTCCACTTTATCTCGTGGGAAGTAGAAGATGAAGGAATAAGATCTTGTAAGTGTCATGCTTCCTCTTCATCTTCGCGGGAGAAATGTGGATCTGAATCAAACACAGGAGGACTCTCTGGGTCATGAATCTGAGAAGACACAGGGGTACAAGTGATAGAACCAGATGTAGAATCCTCAGCATATAGATATTCAAATGGATTCGTCTCAATGACCATAGGAGCCGTTATAGTAACACTTGTTTGTACTGCTGTGTTGTTCCTGTTGTCAGTTAAAACATGAGTAGATTCAGATCTAAAGAAATCAAACATAAAATCAAGATAAGTATTAGAACTGGACAGAATGTTTGATTCTTTGTTTTCAAGCACCGGTCCTGAACCGGTATGTTCAGAAGCGTTTTCTGTTGATTTTGGTGGAAAATCTGTAACATTCAATGCGTCATCAAATGTTACATTGATACTCTCAACAATGCTCTTTGTTCGTTTGTTTAAAACTCTGTAGGCTTTGGACTCAGTAGAATAACCTAGGAAAATAGCTTCATCAGCTTTGGGAGCAAATTTTCCTACATTATCCTTGTCATTAAGCACAAAACACCTATTACCAAAAACATGAAAGTATTTGATATTAGGCACGATGCCATTTGCCAGTTCGTATGGAGTTTTATTAAAGCGTTTATTAATAAAAGAGCGGTTCTGCGTATAGCAGTCAGTGCTGATTGCTTCAACCAAAGTTCTGTTTCGTCTTTCCATGACACCATTTTCTTGTGGAGTGTATGCAGCTGAGAACTGATGGTTGATCCCAACAAGGTCACAAAATGTTGGTCCCTTGTATGAGAATAACAACAAGCAACAGGTGTGTAGAAGGGGGGTTGAATACACTTTCTTCGGAAATTGAACATATCAAATAAAAGTGTTACACACAGTAAATGAAACCACAATCAATCGAATGCTTTTTATTAAGAAGATTATTACAATTCTTTGAATAAGAAGATGATTACAATAACTATCAAGTAAGCAACTCTTGATATATAATCACCTAATATAAATCTCTCAATCTCTCAAACTTAGCTATCTATAATCAACTTATGATTATAGATACTGACGACTCTCTAAACAGGATTTACACAGATTGATAACTTACCAATATCACAACTAATGTGATTATTCGAACATACGAATAACTTGGCAATCTGTGAGTTTCTTGATCACGTTGAACTGACAAACAGTAACCAAGATTCGTAACACATATGGTGAGGTGAGGTTTGGCTCTGCAACACGTAGTTGTGATCGTCTCTTAAGTCGTACCTCTAAACTTATCAGGAGATAAGTATTTATAATCCAGTTGCTACGGTTCCTAACAAATTGGACTAATCCTAACTTGCTAACTAACTATCGGATAACTCGGAATCTTGAATCTTGAATCTTCTTATCTTGAGTCTTCCATCTTCAATCTTGATTCTGAAGTCTTCTTATCCATTCCGTAGATATAGAGAGTTAAAACGGAATTTAAAACACATTTAAATTCTTTTAAGCTGACTTCTTTAGTCAGGCTGAGTTACTCCGCTTGAAACTCATCAAGTTGAGTTCTTCAAGAACACACTCGAAAACAAACATGAACTAACATGTATAATTGTTAACTCATCCTTAGAAGTCTAAAGAATCAACTAAAACATATTTAGCAACTCTATTGAGTTGACTCAGTCTTCACGCTGAGTCGCTCAGCTTTAAACTCATCAAGCTGAAACTCAATATATATCTTAGTTTACACACATAGCTTATCAAACATATTGATAATCTTACTAAGATATAGTCTAAGCTGATCAAACATATGCTCCGCTTATACTCAGCTTATACTCATTCTGAATCACTATAAGTATTCAGTCTGACTAAGCTTCATAATTCTGTTTAAGTTATATGTAGAACACATTTTGCAAACTTAAATTTGTCTCATCATATCTTAACTGATGAGATCATTTTCCCAACAAACTCCCCCTATTTGATGATGACAAAACCATCAAACAGTTATTAAGTTTGTTTAACATAATTATGTTTTAAATCTTAAACTTATCAAGATTTTTACTTTGAACTAATCAAATATTAATTGAACTTATCAATTTTAAGTGGAACATACCAAATTTTAGTTGAACACACCAACCAATTACAATAATGAATAAGAACTAATCAGTTATTCATTTAAGCTGAACTTATCAGACTTATACATATGAACACATCACAACACAGTTGAACATATCAAACTTTATACTTGTATTAATTTGAACTTATCATAATACAAAATGTTGATCACATAGATCATGCACACATAGTGCTTACAAAAATATCAGAACTAATCTGATATTTACAATAGAACTAATCTATTCATCTTTTGAACTCAAGATGTAGAACCTCCCAAAGAATGATTTCACTGTTGATTTCTTCTAGGAGGCTTTCAGCTTCTGCATCCCCTCTGAGTTCTCTTTGTTGCACTCTGATGATTTTATTCAACTTATACTTTACAAAATTATTTGTGGTATAACCACAACAACTTCTTATATGTATGGCATCCCTAGCTTTTAGATAACATATCTCATTCAGCTTGATAAAGTTGGGATTGCCTGCCTGATCCTTAAACATGAATCCCTGAACAGGTGTATCAATACCTTGATTTTCTTTAAACTCTACACCTTCAGGTATTTCGAATAAGCTCTCCCACTGCAGACCAGGAACTGGAACATATCTCAATTCCTCAGTTCTATTAATCAGCTTAGACACTTCAACAAAGATCTCTTGCTTGATTTGGCTTTTCTTGATCTTCTTGAGCATCATTAATATTCTTTGCCATTCTATGTAGCCCATCCTGTGAACATATCTCAGATCCATCCCCAATGTAGATTTATCTTCGAATTCAAAGTTGAGGATGATGGCTCCATTTATTCTGCTCAAGGTCATGCCTTTGATCTCCTTGTTGGTGCTCCTTCTGAAATAGCACTCTTGAATGTCCTCGTCTGTATACGGGATAAGATCAGGTCTCGGACCAGTGTATGTAGCCTCAGCTTGGGCTAAAGCTTTTCTCAAATTTTCTTTTTCTTGATCCTATACTTCCTTATCTTTCCTTTTTCTTAACTCAACTACAAAGATTTTAAGCTCATCTGCTTCTTCTTGCTCGAGCATCTCTATCAATTCTCTTGTAGCTTTCCCTTCTTCTATTTCCTACTCAGTCTTAGACACCTCTTCAGCCTCAGATTCAGATTTTGTTAATTTTTGTTTCTTGGCTGCAGGTTCATCCTATTTCAATTCTGGCTCCCCCTCAGACTGAGTTTTCCTCTCTGCTCCTTTAGCTAGAACTAGAAGAGCTTCAGCTTCAGCTCTAACTAGCTTAGCTTCAGTATTAGCTTGAACCTTTTCCCCCTTTTTGTCATCATCAATAAGGGTTGAAGTGTTTTGTTGTTGGAGTGCAGCAACTGCAGAGGCAATCTCTTTAACATCCATTGTCAGCTTCTCAAGCCTTTGATAGATTTCATGTTTGTGCTTCTTCTGCTTGAGATGGAACAAACCAAAGTGAGCAGCAACATACTCTTTCAGTTGCAGGATGCCTGAGGAGGCAGTATCAGTGTGAGGAGAGTCTTTGGGTGCATCATCCAAAGGTTGGTGTTTACTTTCCAATTCATCTGCATTAGAGTTTGGACCCTGTGAATCACCTTGGTTTGAAGATGAAACATTGACAGGTTGTGCAATAGGGTGTGAGAAGTAAAGAGAAGTAATGGGGCTCGAAATGTGAAGTGTATGGGTTGGTGGTTGGCTTATGGGTTTGGAGGGGGGTGATTGACCCTGGGGATTGGTCATATATTCAATGTTACCTAAGTGTGTCTGCTTAGGCACAGCAACAGGCTCTCCCATGGCACTGGAGAGTGTGGGCTGAGGAGATACCACACCCGGGTAAGGCTGTTGGGTATAAATGAGCCTCGAGGTTGACACCTTAAGAGTAGGCGTCTCCCCCTCAACTCCTGCCTGTGGAGGGATCAATGTGATCTCAGCTCCAGTGTTGCCTTTAAGAGTGGCACCACCTATGGCAGATTTACGTGTATAGGTTCGGATATTCTCCCTAGCAGCAGTGGGAATACTAGGGGTGGCTTCAGAGTGGGATTGTAAATGGAATGAAGGTGGAGGAGATGGGTTAGACTGAGTTGGGTTTACTGCAGTCTTGTCTCCAAAGGTGGATGGAGAAAAATGAGAAGAAAGAGAAAGTGGAGAGGTCTTACCAGAAGCAGCTTCAATGGTTGTTGGTTCAGCTTGAGCAGAGTACCCAGCTTGAAGCTCCGTGTCAGCTTGAGAAGCTCCCCCTTGACTGGATTCCTCTTCTCCACTTGCTGATGAAGCTGCCTCAGCTATCAGTAGCATAGGCTCACTCAGACCCTCCTGCTCTGGGAAGATGTCGTTGTTAAACATCTTGGGGCTGAGTGTAGGAAACAGGAACACATCCTGATCAGCTTCATAGAGTGTTGTCCCCAGCTCGGCTTCGAATGCCAAGGACAGGTACCTAATGAACGGTACATGAAGATCCCTGGTGGTCTTCATCACTTGGACCCTGAGCTTGTTGAAGATGAGTTGTGCAAAGTCTAAGTTTCGAGCAAAGAAGATATTGTATAGTAGCTGCATCTCAAACTCGTTAACTTGGTCCAATCCTCCAACCTTAGTACCAAGTCAACGGATCACTGTGGACACCATGAAACCCCAGCTGGTTGGGAAAGTGGCCTTCTTAATCACCCCTTCAGTTTGAGGGTGACCCATTTGAGGTAGAACTGATCTCGCCACTTGTCTAGTCACGGTGGGCTCGAACACATCTTGAACAGGGAGTTGAAGAACATCCCTTAGCCATTGAACCGTGAGGGCTACTGTTCGATTGCCGTTGAGAACAGTGCCTGTTATCTCTCCTCTGTTCTGGATGTAGTCTAACCAGATTTTATAACCTCTGCCCTGTTTCCTCGGAGGAATAGCAAGGCAGACACGCTAATTATTAATTTTGATCAGCGGCACTCCGTTGTTTTTGAAAGCAGCACCCCTAACCATTCTATCACTAAGAATAAGAGTGGTTCCTTCCATCGTGAAATTTCAGATTACACTGAGTAATTTTTCTGTATTCGCACTGAGCAAATGAAGTCGCACTGAGCGATGTAGGGTTTTGAGAACGATGAAACGAGTAATCGCACTGAGCAATTGGTTATTTGCGAAAGGTATTGTAGAATGTTAGAAGTTTGTTATGTAAGCGTAAAATTCTCTAAACCGAATGGAGTCGGTATATATACCTTTCCGGGGAGAGAGAAAAGTTACCGTTGAACTCCCTTTTTATCCGTTACACCGTAAAAAATTCCGGCTTGATGTAACAGTGAGAGGGTAGAAACACATCATCTCCCAACGGATACAAGTGTAAAATGATAATATTAACGAATAATAAGATTATAAACACTGTTGAAATATACCAATACACAATTAGTATAATACGTGATTTTGAGACTTACTCAAATACGCACTTGCATATGAAGTAATTACACTCAGTAATTAAGTCACAGTTTGGACACACCAAGCTGAGGAAACTAATCACTCAACATGAATCAAGCACTCAGCTTGATATCATCACTCAGCTTGAGATTGATACTCAGCTTGAGTTTGAGCAATCAGCTCGATTTTGAGCACTCAGCTCAGAATCAGTGACACTTAGTCATATATGTTTGAGACTCACTCAAACTTAGTTCTAGCTACACTGAGTTGTTTAAAACTTGTTTGGAACCTACCAAACGGATGAACATATCACACAGCTTGAGTGAAGCACATAGCTCAGACTCAATGACACTTAGTCATTTATGTTTGAGACTCACTCAAACTGTATCATAACTACATTAAGTAGTTAGAATATGTTTGGAACCCACCAAACATGTGAAGTCATCATTCAGCTTGACTTGTTATACAGTTTATGAAAACTTATTTATAAACTGTGCACTCAGCTTAAGACACTTGGTCTTTGTTAAACTTAAAAATAACCTCAAATTCTAGACACTTAGCTAGGGGTTGAGCATACCCAATTCACTTAGCAGATACTTAAACCTCTTTTCATCAAGGGGTTTAGGGAAAATGTCTGCAAGTTGATCATCAGTGGAGATAAATTTAATATCAACTTTACCTTTTTCCACGATGTCCCTGATGAAGTGATGTCTAATTTCAATGTGCTTGGTTCTTGAATGGAAGACTGGATTATAAGTTATGGCTATTGCACTTTGGTTATCGCAAAAGATAGGAGCTTTCTTGAAACTCATGCCAAAGTCTTGAAGCTGATGCTGCATCCAAAGGATTTGAGCACAACAGCTTCCTGCTGCAACATATTCAGCTTCAGCAGTTGAAGTAGCCACTGAGTTCTGTTTCTTACTAGTCCAGCTTACTAGTTTCCCTCCAAACAATTGACATCCTCCAGTTGTTGATTTTCTGTCCAACTTGCACCCAGCATAGTCAACATCAGAGAAACCAACTAACTCAAATCCAAAGTCTTTTGGATACCAAAGACCAAAATTTGGTGTACCTTTAAGGTACCTAAAGATACTTTTCACAACTTGAAGATGTGATTCTTTAGGATCTGCTTGATATCTTGCACAAACACATGTATCAAACATAATATCAGGTCTACTAGCTGTCAAATAGAGTAATGAACCTATCATTCCTCTATAGGTAGACTGACACACAGACTTACCATCTGAGTCTTTACTCAGCTTGACAGCTGGTGACATGGGTGTTCTCATGGTTGAACTAGAATCAAAACCATATTTTTTTATCAAATCAAGAACATACTTGCTTTGATTGATGAAAATTCCATCAGGCTTTTGTTGTATTTGTAGGCCTAGGAAATATGTTATCTCACCCATCATACTCATCTTGTACTTTTGTGACATTATTTTGGAGAACCACTCACATAGAGATTCATTGGTAGAATCAAAGATAATGTCATCCACATAGATTTGTACAACAATCACCTGTCCTTTACTCTTTTTAATAAAGAGTGTATTATCAATACTACCTCTGGTGAAATCCATGGATAGTAGATAAGTGGACAGTGTATCATACCAAGCTCTTGGAGCTTGTTTAAGACCATACAAAACCTTGTCCAACTTATAGACATGATGTGGAAACTTTGAACTAACAAAGCCAGGAGGTTGTTTCACATAGACTTCCTCCTGAAGTTTTCCATTTAGGAAAACACTTTTCACATCCATTTGATAGACTTTGAAGTCTTTGTATGCTGCATAAGCCAGGAACAACCTTATGGCTTCAATTCTAGCAACAGGGGCAAATGTCTCATCATAATCAATTCCTTCCTCTTGCTTATACCCTTGTGCTACAAGCGTGGCTTTGTTCCTAACTATCACTCCATCCTTGTCCATTTTATTTCTATAGACCCACTTAGTGCCTATAATAGAATGATTTTTGGGGGAAGGGATAAGTTTCCAGACTTTGTTTCTCTCAAATTCATTCAGTTCCTCTTGGATAGCATCAATCCAATCCTCATCCTCTAAGGCTTCCTCAGTCTTCTTTGGTTCCATTTGAGATAGGAAACCGAAGTGAGCAGCATAGATAGCTGTGGCCTTAGATCTGGTCATAACTTTTTCTTGGACATTTCCAATGATTTGATCTTGAGGATGATCTTTGAGGAATTTAAACATTGTAGTTAGAGAGTCTTGTTCTGAATCTGAGTGATGTTGAGAACCCTAAGGTGAACACACATCCTTAGTCTCAACAGCAGCATTGTCAACAAACCGATGATCACTGAGATTCTCAGTCTGAGTGACTTCAGCTCCAAATGGATTGACGAACTCATCATTCTTCTCAGCTTGAGAATCCATTTGAGCATGTGATGGACACACATCATCATAACTATCATTTCCCATGACATACATAGGATTTGATAAGTTGGTTTCCTTAGGCCTTTCAAGCTCACTCAGACTGACCAAGTCAGCTTGACTCTTATCCGCTTGATCAAAACAGTCTTCATCAAAAGAGACATGAATTGACTCTTCTATGTCCTTTCTCCTTGTATTATATATCCTATAAGACTTGGAGATTGAGGAATAACCAACGAATATTCCAAGATCCGCTTTAGGTTCCAACTTATGGAGCTGATCTCTTTGATTCAGCATATAGCACTTTGAACCAAAGGTATGGAAATAACCTATATTGGGCTTTATAGACTTATACATCTCATATGATGTATTTCCATGTCTTTTGACAATGATTGATCTATTCTGAGTATAACAGGATGTACTGACAGCTTCAACCCAGAAATAGAGTTTAAATCCTGCCTCACATAGCATTGTTCTAGCAGCCTCAATCAAGGTTCTATTTTACCTTTCAGCAACCACATTTTGTTGTGGAGTTCTGACAGATGAGAAATTTTGTAATATCCCTTCTTGTTCACAGAAGTTTTCAAGAGTTGAGTTTCTGAACTCAGTCCCATGATCACTTCTGAGTTGCTTTACAGACAAACCTTTCTGTAACTCTTCCTGTTTGATAAAACTGATTCTGAAGTCTTCTTATCTTGAGTCTTGAATCTTCTTATCTTGAGTCTTTAATCTTCAATCTTGATTCTGAAGTCTTCTTATCCATTCCGTAGATATAGAGAGTTAAAACATAATTTAAAACACATTTAAATTCTTTTAAGATGACTTCTTTAGTCAGGTTGAGTTACTCAGCTTGAAACTCATCAACCTGAGTTCTTCGAGAACACACTTGAAAACAAACATGAACTAACATGTATAATTGTTAACTCATCCTTAGAAGTCTAAAGAATTAACTAAAACATATTTAGCAACTTTATTGAGCTGACTCAGTCTTCACGCTGAGTAGCTCAGCTTGAAACTCATCAAGCTGAAACTCAATATATATCTTAGTTTACACACAAAGCTTATCAAACATATTGATAATCTTACTAAGATATAGTCTAAGCTGATCGAACATATGCTCAGCTTATACTCAGTCTGAATCACTATAAGTGTTCAGTCTGACTAAGCTTCATAATTCTGTTTAAGTTATATGTAGAACAGTTCTTGCAAACTTAACTTTGTCTCATCAAATCTTAACTGATGAGATCATTTTCCCAACACAAAAGCTCTTCAGAGTACTGTTTTTGAATTCAGTTCAATTGTCTGTACGAATGGAAACAACAATATGATTATGCTTATTCTGCTGTTGCTTGATGAAAGAAATGATTGTTGGAGTGGCTTCATCTTTTGATAGATGAAACTTGACCCAAGTATATCTGGAGTAGTCATCCACCATGACTTGAATATACTTCTACCCACTTTTAGACTGAATCCTCATAGGACCACAGAGATCCATGTGCATGAGTTACAAAGGCTTTGTAGTGCTAAACACTTGTTTAGATTTATATGAGGCCTTTTTCATTTTTACTTTCTCACAATCTGCACACAGATGATCCTTTTTGAATCTTAGCTTGGGTATGCCTCTCACCAAGTCACCAGTGACTAGCTTGTTGATATTCTGAAAGTTCAGGGGAGAGAGTTTTCTACGTTATTGCCAAGTAAGATGTGATAATGCTTCAGACAGTAAACACACGGAGGTAGGGGAGTCGTAATTTTCCAAATCAATGGAATACAGGCTAGATTTTCTTGCACCTGCCAGTAATTCATCCCCATTCTCAGTTAGCACAGAACATTTGTTCTTTTTAAATACTAGCACCAGGTCCTTATCACAGAACTGTCCGATGCTAAACAAATTGTGACCCAACCCTTCAACATAGGAGACTTTCTTGATCTTGATGTATTTCTTCTCTATGTCTCCGTACCCCATTATTGGTGCAACATTGTAATTCCCAAAACGTACATTCCCGGAGTACTTAGGAACATAAATTTTTAGAAGACTCTTGTTGCCAGTCATATGCTTGGTACAACCGGAGTCCAGGTACCACAAGTTAGGCTCCTGCAAAAAGAGAATAAAACATGTTTAGGTCCCTATATACGAATGGGTCCTTGATTGTTAGTTCCTAGAAGTGGTTGAGTACTGATTGTTTCAACTGGTGGTTGTAAAACTTCTAATGATCTATCCTTAGGTACCCAAGTGGGTTTAATCTTTTGTTGAGAAGGAATAGATTGAACAAAATTGGCTTAGAAGAAAGTTTTGGTACCACCTTTGGTTTGACAGTTGATGGAATCAGAGGTTTAGGATTTGGAAGAGTTGCGGAAGTGTTATGTTTGCGAATCCAAGTTGTTGAGGAATTCTTAAGAATTTGTTGTGACCTCGGTTCATCAACTTGCCTTTGCAGAACTGGACCCTTGGGAGCAGTAGGTTGTATTACTCTTCGATTGGAGGATGGCTTGGGTTTGGAGGTTTTGATATTTTTGGATGGTGGATTGCGAGATCGTTATTGAGAATGCAAGTGTTTTTCATGAGCAATCCAAGCCTTTTTGAATTCTTCATTGCCCTGCCGTCTGTAGACTTCCAGTTCTTTGATCGTCAGTAATCGTTTAGATTTGTTTAAACGTTTGAGTGCATGTGACTGACGAGTGGTGATCCACTGATGAATGATGTATCATTTGGAATTTAGAAATGGAACACAGATTTGATTAGCGAAAAAGTCTGTCCAGTCCTCACATAGTTTAATTCCAATTTGTTTTCTTAATTGATCATATTCACAATTAAATTCACAATGACCATGGAGGCAACCATCACTAATACAAAACATTGAAGAGGCAATTTTATCATGCAAACTTGAATGATTACAGACAGTATCAAACATCAAAATTTGTTCACATGTTTGTCTAGTGTTCGAACATTTCCTAGATGACCTAGGAATGACTCTCTTTCAAGTTATGTTTATTTTACGCTATTCACACCCGAGCTTCTTCACATCTGCAGCAGAATGTAAAACATTAGAATTGAGTCGTGATCGACTAGCAGCTGCTTTTGAAGATTCAGGTATGTCAGTGTTCATACGAGAAATGTGATTAGAAGTGGAAGTGGATGTCTGTTTGAAAATCTGTTTTTGCTTTAAAGTTTTCAAAGTAGGATTTTTAACAGATTTTATTTTGGGGTGACATCTTGGGAAGATGTAGATGCATGCTTAGAATCTTCAATTCGCTCTGCGTATGGAGAGAAAGTGAATGGAGTAGGAGGATGCATCTCTTGTTTGACTTGGATGATGAGTTCTTTTAATGTTGTGTTTTCCCTACACAAGTTATCTATGATCTTTTCATCATGATTAAAAATGTTTTGGATACGCTTGTGAAGGATGGCATTTTCTTGAGCTAATTCAGTGAGCTCAGGTGATTGGGAAGAAACTGAGATTGTTTGAGGTGTGGTTTCGGAGTGGAAAGCGTTGGTAATATCTCCTTGTATCAAATGGGTGAAGCAAAACTCTGGGAATGTATAGAAATTGGGGTTTTGGCACTTCAGGAGTATATAGTTCCTCATCTGTATAGATTGGAGTGGTGACAGTGTTGGAGGTGGGTAAATGAAGTATGAGTCATTGAGGTTTGTATAATTGAAGGGAGTTTCAGTTTTGAGATGTAAGGTCCGTTTGATATCCTCTTCAAGTCATTCTTCCTCTTGACCAACAAATACCATTCGTTGAGTTAGTCCTTCGCCAAATAGATTTGCATAGTATAATTGCTTGGCAGATACTTTACTCAGAACATTTGGGTTTTCAAAACCAAGTCCGTCGAATGTCCATCTTGAAAAAGGTCGTTCCTTTTGTTTGTACAAAAATATAGTTTGTTTACTTTGCCCTCTTTTGATGATAAGGTCTTCAAGTTCTTTAATTTTTAAACAAAGAATATTCTGATCATTTTTAAGAATTTCTGAATCCTTTTTTGCACCAGTACTCTTTGCACTGATATCGTGTATGATGATGTTCGTTTTATCAGTTACTTCAAGAAATTCAGATTCTTTCACAGCTAATTGAACCTTAGATTCATTTAAGTTTTTCTCTAAATGTTCAATTGTAGCTTGTGCTTCTTTGTCTTGTGTATGAATGACCTCTTTTAATACTTGATTTTTTCTTGTTAGTTTGGTCACCTTAAACTCTAACTTTTTCATGCGGTTTATTATGGTTTGTATATGTTCAAAATTAAAACCCATGTCAGAGTTAGAGATAGAATGTACCTTTCCGCTTTCAACGATCTCCTCCTCAGCATCGGAGAGATCACCACCATCTTCATCCATATCACTTGTTCCACCAGTAGCCATGAAACACAATTGTGTGTGATCCTTACCATCTAGATCACTCTCGGAGTCTGTGTCCTCCAGGAACTGGTCTTCCTCCACCATAAGAGCATTCCCAGCCTGCTTCTGCTTTGACAGGCGGTACTTTTGTCTGTAGTATTCAGCATCCTTGACCACCTTTTATGGAAAGTTCCTGATCATGTGGCCAGATCTCCCACAGTTGTAGCACTTCAGATCAGTCTTCTTTTCCTCCTTTCTCTCATCCCTTTGAAATCTAGGTTTTCAACAGGAGCAAGCCTTTCTCGTCTTCTGGAGCCAGAGGAAAACCTTTGTCTGTTGTTAGTTTTGTTAAAGTGATTTCTAAACGTGCTACCAACAACTGAGAGAGCATGGATTACAGTTTCAACTGAGTCTTCATCATCATCATCAGGTTCTGACTCACTAAGAATCACCTGTTTAAACTTCATGGATCTTGATGAAGATTCTCTTGGAGTTCTGTCAGTAGCTACCAGGGCCAAAGGATCTGCAGCTGGTTGTTTCGGGAGAGTCTTCAGTATTTCATTCTGGTATTGATTGAGGTCTTCGAATATGTTGTGGAAGGTGACTGTGGTAAGATCTTTATTGATTTGCTTGTACAGTCTAACATATTCTTTCCATTCTGAACCTAGAGACTTCAGACAAACACAATTTAGATCTAGGTCAGTTCTGATCATTTGGTTGGACCTCATCTCATTTTGCAGTTTGCAAAATCTACCATAGCTGTCAGAAAGAAGTTCATTCTCTCTAACACTGAAGTCATGAAAGCTGTTGACCAGTTGGGTACGTTTGATATATTATCCTTGCTCAGTACCCTGCAACTGCTGCTTTATATCATCCCATATTTCCTTAGCAGTGGCTAAGTTATCTATCTTGGTGTATATCTCTGAAGAGAGTCCTTGTTTCAGATAATACTTAGCCAATCTTTCAGCCTTCTTGATCTCCTTTTCTTGAGCTATGAGCTAATCAGCAGTCTTTTCCCTCTCATGACAGAGAATGGCGGGATTGTTGTTCGGATCAGCCTCAACAACTTTGGTGAACTTTTTGTTCCCGTTCATGATGCAATCGATTATCATTTCTCCGTGTGTCTCATTGTGCTCCAGGAAGTTCATAAAACTTCATTTCCAAACATTATATTTTCCTCGAAACAGAACAGGAGGTTTTGTATCGGTACCGATGGACATCATTTCATTTGAAACTGACATTGTGAGAGTTTTAATAAGAAATGATCGTTTACTTGTTATATGAAAATATTGTTCGAAAACTTTACTGACAAGAGAGAATTATATTCTTTTCATGTCTGTTTGGTAAAACTTCTTGGTGATGATTGAGGAGCTACGTCAATTTAATTCAACTTTGAATTTGATCTTGTAAAGATTAAATTCAATTTTGAATTAGATAGAGTTAAGTTAATTTAATTCACCTTTGAATTATATCTGAATTAGATTAAATTCAATTTTGAATTAGATTTTTAAGTTTTAAGTTTGATTGTCCTCTATGTTCAAAAGTCAAGTCCTAATGGTTCTATCACTTGTCCAATAAATTCAAGGTATGCGAATGGTGTTATGCGATTGGTAGAATCCCTTGAAAATTGAGCAGAGTAACTTCTTGGTAGTGATCAATAGGGTAACCAATAGAGTGTGATTGATCCCTGCAGCACCAAACACTTAGAAATAAACAGTTAGTACTCAATTGTATTCTTATCAAGCAACTGATTCGAATGCAATTACCTTTGGTGTTTGATATCCGAGAACCCTTGAATCACACGGGCCAACAGAATGCGATTGATAAACCAACACTTAGAATCACAGTTAAGTTTGTACCGCTGATAGATTCCTTAGAAACTTCTCAATCGCATGCGATTGGTCTAATAGTGGCTGATAGCGCTGAGTAACACTTAGTAAATTTCAACTTTAAAAGAACTCTATAAGCCGTATCAACCTTTCAATCGCATTGACCACAAACCCGGCTTATAGGATCTGATGTGTCCCTATCAGATCTGAAGGCCTTACCCCTTATGGTGTCTACCCACTTGTACCTTGATTGGTATGGGTAGTACTTGAGTTGCCTTGTTCAACACTTAAACTTTGAAGAATATATACCGATTTCTTCTTCTTCAATACTGCATTTAAGCTTCAAGAACACCATAAATGCTTGAATTTCCAGAAAATTAAATGCCAAAAATTCGAGCATTTAATGAACCATTGAGCATTTTTCTTTTAAAACACCACTCAGTTTTGTGTTCTGTTTAATAAAACCGTATGAAACAGTAGTTTCCTTTGAGCAAAAACCCGAAGAGATGGTATAAAGAGTATAGGTTATACCTCCGATGTGTTCTACCTTTGGGAAATACTTGAACTCACACCTTTCTTGAACTAACCATGTGGTTGTATGCTTTGTAGAACCTGAATGCTTGTTCTTCACCTTGAGCTTGAAATCTTTGAGTTTTTTTTTTGCTTGTTGTTTTTCGAACAATCACGAGCCAAAAACATGTTTGGCTCTGATACCAATTGATGGTCCCGTATTATACGAATGAAGCAATGCTAGATGATTATCTTGTTAGTGTGTGTGTTTGTGTGTGTTCGGTTTAGAGAGAGAGAGAGCCAAGAGCTAGAGAGCAAAACACAAACACAAGGAAGTTGGAAATGCAAAGCTTAAGTAGAAATGGGTGGAGCAAAGGCCTTTTATAGCATTTGCCCAAGTTACAATATTTACATATTTACTTTTTATAATCTAACACTTATTACCACCACAACCTCTAGTCACCTCCTCCACCTTTAACCAACATGTTAGTTAGACCAACACTACCATCCACCTTGACCACTAACACTCTCACCCTTAATTACCTTTGTTTTCCACCAGTCTTTACCATCCCGAAATGTTTATAAACTAATAGTTTTTAGATCATATCAAAATTCATCTTCATTTCAACCAAGAACAAGAATATAAAAAGTGGAGAAATCAAACACATAAACCACCATTCTCTTCAACAAACCACCACGATAAAAGAAACTCAGATCCAAATTTGCTATGAGATTGGAGGTTTCTAGCGTCGATAAGGATGGTGGGGGTCGTTAAACTCGCCTTGATGAAAGGAACTCGGATCCAATCGTGGTGACATGTCGACGGTACACAACCCCTTGACAATTTAAGATCTTTTCTCTTTGTTAACGGTGAGAGGAGGTAGGATGGTGATTTGACTAGTGGTGATGTCAACAGTGGTTCGTAGTGATGTTTCGCGTGGCGTTCAGGTCGTGGTGAAAAGTGGATGAGGGTCATGAGGTGGTTCAAGGCGGAGGAGGGTGGGGTTACTTGGTTCAGGGTAGAGGAAGGCGGGTGGTGGTTTCTAGACAGGAGGGTGGTGGAGGCGTTGGTGATAGTGAGAGAGTTGGTAGATATAATAAATGATAGAGAGAAAGAGAGTACTTGAGATTTATTAATTTTTTATATTATTTAAAGTAATTAAATTTTTTTTAAAATGGTTAAAAGACGTAAATACCTTGACTTAACAAAATTGATAAATGGAAT
Organism: Pulicaria dysenterica; assembly: GCA_947179395.2. NCBI lineage: Eukaryota > Viridiplantae > Streptophyta > Magnoliopsida > Asterales > Asteraceae > Pulicaria > Pulicaria dysenterica. The sequence goes on along the minus strand of OX359289.1, from coordinate 91,873,311 downwards.
CCGTTAGAAAGGAATAAACTTGAAAGAAAATAGTAGCTGAACAAGAAAACCATGGTAAGTGTATGTAGCTAAGTTCAAGGACAATACCAGAATTACAAGAAAACCATAAGGATGAATATTAACATTTACTCCTTTTATTAAAAGAGTAGCTGAACACTTCGTGTGTAGCCATGGGAAATGGTTAAAATAAATTTCAAACTTATATTATGTTAAAGAGTACTAACCTATATAGTAAATAATTTTAAAACATACATAAAGTTATAAAATGTCTTAAAAGATGTGTAAAACTATCAATATTTTTTAAACCCACTACAAGAAATATAGGCGATAGGGGTGACATCTAGTTGTGTCGCGCATATTGCCCTATGTCGTGCCTACTGGTGTCGTCACTAAAGCCAATTGACAAAAGCCCGGTAATATTTCTCCCACTTTTTGTTGGAAACGGAAGCGAGGTACAACATGAAATTGCCCAAAGTACAACCAAACAAAGCATATAATGTGAAACCCTAAAAGACGTGTAAATAATTTGTTGGTCAAATGATCTTTTATCAGTTAGGATTTGATGAGACAAAGTTAAGTTTCTAAGATATGTTCCAAATACAACTTAAACAGAATTATGAAGCTTAGTCAGACTGAGCACTTATAGTGTTTCAGACTGAACCTAAGCTGTTGATCAGTTTATACTATACCTTAGTTTGTTTATCAATATGTTTGATAAGTTGTGTGTGTCACCTAAGGTATCTATTGAGTATTGAGCTTGATATGTTTCAAGCTGAGTGACTCAGCTCAAAAACTGAGTCAGCTCGACAGAGTTGCTAAGTAAGTTCTAGCCAACTTTTATGACTTCTAAGGATGAGTTAGTCATAATACATTTTAGTACATGTTTGATATCGAGTTTGTTCTCGAAGAACTCGGCTTGATAAGTTTCAAGCTGAGTAACTCAGCCTGACCAAATGAAGTCAGTTTAAGGGAATTTAAATGTGTTTTAAATTCTTTTTAACTCTCTATATATACGGAGCGTATAAGAAGATTCCAGAATCAAGATTGAAGATTGAAGACTTAAGATTGAAGAAGTCAAAGATTCAAGATTCAAGATTCCGGTTTATCCAATAGTTAGTTAGCAAATTAGGATAAGTTCTAGTTTGTTAGGATCCGTAGGAACAAGATTATAAATACTGATCTGATGATTAGTTTAGAGGCGACTGACTAAAAACCTCACCTCTCTATCGTATGTGTTATGAATCTTGATTTACCGTTTGTAAGTTCACGTGATCAAGAAATTCATAGATTGCCAACATTGTTCGTGTGTTCGATCTTCACGTCTGTTGTGAAGTTGGTAAGTATTCAATCTGTGATTAAATCCTGCTTAGAGAGTTAGTCTGTGTCTATGATCATAGGTTGATTATAGACAGCAAGGTTGATCAATTTGAGAGATCGAGAGAGTTTGATATACATTAGGTGTTTGCATATCAAGTGTTGTTTACTTGATAGTTTCTGTAATAATCTTCTTATTAATGAAAGCAAAGCATTCGATTGTTTGTGGTTTGATGTGTGTAACACTTTTTATTTGATTTGTTCAATTTCCGCAGAAAGTGTATTCAACCCCCCTTCTACACATTACTTGCTTGTTGATCTTCTCACCAATGGACCAACATAATTGCAACAATAAGAAAGGAGAAAAGGTTATACCAGCCTCTTTAGCTCCAGAAAATGTGATGAGTATGGTGGTGTTGATCCAAGAAGCAAAAGAAGCCTCCTCTATTGGTGTACACCCCGGGAACATGTCCAACTTCGGGTGCTAGCAAGCAAAGATACTAATTTCCTGAAACCTCTCCTCTCAAACTCTCTCTTAGTCTCTTGTAGCACTAAAGAGAATAAAATGGTGGTGGAATTGGCCAGGAGTACAAATGAGGATCAAATGAGGTATTTTATAAACCTCAAAATGACACTTCACATGGCTCTGGCCGGCACCAAGCATATCAAGACACATACATGCATTGGTTGAACCAAGAGGTGATTTGACAAAAAGCACATGCAGTCGTAGCGCCGCTAAATTTAAAAGTTAGCGGCGCTAACCCCTTAAGGGTAGCGGCGCTATCGCAATCTGTCAGATGAAATGACACAATGTGCATGCAGCCGTAGCGGCCCTAACCATTAAGTGTTAGCGGCGCTACCACCTAAAGGTTAGCGGCGCTAACGCGTCCTGCATTGTCAACTTTTGTCTTTTGCCAATTTTTGGTCCCTTTTCTTTGGTTGCTATCAAGTCAGACCCTGGTGTGTGACCCATTAGGTCCATACATCATCAACAATGTTTCAAACGGCATGCACGCATCAATGGGAAAATTCTAACAACCTCCCACTTGCACACGATGCACCGTATTCTCAAATCACTGACAAAGAGCGGCCTCTAGCAAAGCATCATTGCCCCCAAGTCAGTATGGGTTTGATATATGCGTTTTTATACATGTTTTACATGTTAGAATACCCCGTACTTAACCCAAATACAAGGTGAATACTTCTAATATGGATCTAATATGTTTAACATTCACCATGCAGGTTACAAGGAGCTTTAAGCAAGATAAATGGGCAAAACAAGGAAAGAATTGAAGAAAATAGAAGAATAGTGAAAAAATGCTCTCTACGGCCGTAGGAAGCCCTCTTCTAGAATCCATCATTGCCTGCCAGATCTTGCGTGTCCCGGACAAATGGTTTACCGTTGCGTGTGTAGAAAATCCAGTCATGATTTCCTACGGTCGTAGTAGCTTATTCCTACGGCCGTAGGAAGCCCACTTACAACAGATTAAATTCAGAATTCTGCCATTTTGCATAGGGTTACCATTTTCACCTCCACTTCGGAAAAACACTTCCATAGACCCTCTCTAAATATCCTAACACTCCAGGGGACTTCTCTTGGTGATTCTAAGGAGGAGAGCTTGGATCTTGAAGGCTTGGAACAACATTTGGAGCTTGGATTCATTAGTTATATCATTGCTAGCTTGGGTATACTCTTTCCATTTATTATATCAATCATGTACCCATGTGTTCCAGATGTTGTAATGTTACTATTATTGTATATGGATAACTAAACTCATTTCACTTGGGCCAAGATGATTCTTGGCTAAGTTATGGCAATATATTTGACTTTTATGATGACTTGATTCATATATGCATGTTTAATCTTGAATACAAATGTGTTTTATCAATTTAGTATGTTTAATCTAACCATGTTCATGTGTGATAATGTGTATATGATAACTCATTCATGTTTTAACATATGAATATTCAAGAATGATGGTTGATTTTATTAATTCCATGTTGAGTTTGTTATTAGAAATGATACATCTTGCATGGTTGTCATTAGATGTCATTTTTGGAATATGATTTGAATCATTTCAGGTTCATCCATTATTGGTTATGTTAATCATATGTTGGTTTTATGCATGCCTTATGATTGTAGATGAAAATCTTGTTATTTGGTGTATTTATGGGTTAAACATGCTACTAATGATTAAAGGATTCACAAAGATGTTTGTTGGTATGTTTAGATGGTGAAATGAACTCACATGTATGCCTTTGTTATGCTTGTCTTAGTGTTCAATGTGCATATCACATGATTCATGTTCTAAGAAGTGTTGGCTATACTAGAAATGGTAGGTTTAACATGTTCATATCTTTAGAAATCATGTGACTAAACATTAAGAATCCCTTAATTGTGAGGTTTGAGTTTAGATGAGTTTATGACCCCATTGTACCAGTTTACATGTGTTTATGATCTGAGATTAAAGTCTAGATTGTAATTTGTTGTTGAATGCCTTTATGTTAGATTTGAGTGTTCTGTCGGATGGGTCCCTACGGCCGTAGGAAGAAATCCCTACAACCGTAGGACTATCCAGGCTGCTACGACCGTAGTAGATTATTACTACGGTCGTAGGAGCCATTTTCACCACCAGTGTGATGTCTTTGCTTGTTTTAACTAATTTAACCACTTTAACACCTTTTTGGGTTCTGAGGACTACTGGATATGTCATTTGAAAAGATGTATGTCTTTGTAGTATGATTTGGACGTGATCTGGTGGATCTGTAGTTAAATCCTTATATGCCGTTGCTTGCCTGATTATGTTTAATTGCTAAGTCTGAGTCTTGATAACTCGAGTGAAGATTTGTGCATGATAATATGGTTTTGTCAAGTATTAGAACAGCATGCTATGCACTTAAACTATTCAAGTCCCCATATTATGTTTTGTATTGTGTCATTGTCATGACTAGTCTCGATGATTCGAAAGCCTGAGTGAATCTGTTATCCTGTCTGTTTGCCTTCAGTGTTAATCTGTTTTAGTTGTTGTATTTCCTGTTTAATTTAGTTAATTTGGTTATTTACTTTAATTAAACCTGCTGATCAAACAACAATGAGACTTAAGTATTGGTAGCTTCCTGTCCTGGTGGAACGACATCCGGTCTTACCGAGTCTATACTACTATTGACCAGGTTATACTTGCCTGAGTCGTGTGTAGTATCTGCTTAGTAACATCGTTTTTATAAATTTAAAACGAGGTTGTGTCCCAAGATTTTATAACCAGAAAAACAAGCAGTCTTGCGTTTACACCAAGTTTTTGGCGCCGTTGCCGGGGACAGGAAATTCTAAGAAATAGTTTAATTGTTGATTTGATCTTGTCACTTGTTACTTAAATTAGGTGTGCCTGATTAGGTAGTCACTTGTTTTTTTTGTTCTACCTCTTTCTCGCACCCTCAGTCAGTTTGTTCTATTCTGAACAAATTGAGCCTTTTCAAGAACCGGAGCGTGAGTTTCGACGACGCCGACGCCTTCAACGCCAACGTCAAAGAGAACGTTTACTAAACATGGCGGAAGAACAACCACCACCACCTAGAACGCTTAATGATTATGTTCGTCCGGATATTAACAATATCCAGAACACCATCATTCAACCTAGGGTGGCAGCGAACAATTTTGAAATCAAACCAAATGTAATTCAAATTGGTCAAAATTCTGTTCAATTTCATGGATTACTCGACGAGGATGCTAACGCTCACATCCGCAGTTTTCTCGAAATCTGCGATACGTTTAAAATCAATGGTGTTACTGATGACGCCATTCGTTTGCGTTTATTCCCGTTTTCCTTAAAAGACAAAGCCAAGCTATGGCTTAATTCTCTCCAGGTAAATTCCATCACTATATGGAATGATCTTGTTGCCAAATTCTTAGCTAAATACTACCCGCCGGCCAAAACGGCCAAACTGCGTAATGATATCTCATCGTTTCAGCAGACTGACGGGGAAGGTCTTTATGATACCTGGGAGAGATACAAGGATCTCATGAGGAGATGTCCTTCACACGGATATGAGCTATGGAATCAAATTTTCATATTTTATAATGGCTTATCCGTTGTCACTCGGCAGATGATAGATGTTGCCGCAGGAGGTGCGTTGGGTAGCAAGAACCCACAAGCGTGCTATGATCTTATCGAAGATATGGCAACCAACAGCTACCAATGGAACCCCTCCACGAGACTGAAACCGCCAAAGAACGGTGGAGTGTTCAATGTAGACGCTTTATCTGATCTTTCTGCTCAGGTAGAGAAGTTGACAAAGAAAATGGATCAGATGTGTGCTCCTAAACAGGCTACTTGTAATTTCTGCTCAGGACCACATCCTAGTGATCAATGCCAGGAGGAAACTCCTGCTCACGAGGAGGTTGATTTCGTCTCTAATCAACCAAGGTCTCAGTATAATCCCAATGCACCTAGCTACAATCATGCATGGAGGGATCACCCTAACTTCAGTTATCATAACCAAACCACTAAACCCCCTCCAGGGATTCCATACCCACAGAGACCACGTCAGCCTCAGCAGTTCGATCGTCAGCCTCAACAGTTTAATCGACAACCGCAACCATATGAGCAACCACGTCAGTATAACACTCAACCACCACCTCCAAATCAATCTTCATCATCATCTTCAGTATCTTCCAATCAGGAGGATCTTGTGAAACAATATCTGTCACAATCCGAGTTGCGATTCAACCAAACAGATGTTAGACTCAATCAAACGGAAGCAACTCTGAGAAATCAACAAGCTTCATTACAAAATCTAGAAAATCAAGTTGGCCAGATATCTAAGCTCTTGTCAGAGCGACCACCGGGAGGTCTCCCGAGCAATACGGATGCAAATCCGAGAGCACACGTAAAGGCAATCACTTTGCGTAGTGGGACGACCACGATACCACCACCGTTTCCCTCTTAATCCAAAGAAACCGAAAAACAGGTCCAATCGAAGGATTCTGACGAGGCGCATAACAGGCTAGACCCAGCAAGTACCGCGCAAGTCGAACCTCCGGTCAAAATATTTCAGCCTACCATTCCTTTCCCCCAAAGATTAAGGAAAGAGAAAACGGAGGAACAATATGGTAAGTTCCTAGAGCTATTCAAACAGCTCCATGTGAACATTCCATTTGTTGAGGCACTCGCACAGATGCCTAAATATGCCAAATTTCTTAAGGATTTGCTCAGCAACAAGAAGAAATTGGAGGACCTGTCGTTGGTGACTTTAAACGAGGAGTGCTCAGCCATTCTTCAAAATAAGTTGCCAACAAAGAAAACCGATCCTGGGAGCTTTACAATCCCATGTCTGATTGGTAATCTCACTGTAAACAACGCTCTAGCTGATCTAGGTGCCAGCATCAACTTGATGCCATACTCTGTATTTTCTAGACTGGGCCTAGGAGAACCTAAACCGACTCGTATGTCACTTCAGCTAGCCGATCGTTGAGTCAAATATCCACGTGGGATAGTCGAGAACATATTGGTAAAGGTTGACAAATTTGTGTTTCCTGCAGATTTTGTCATCCTAGACATAGACGAGGACAAAAACGTCCCACTCATTCTTGGTCGTCCATTCCTAGCCACTGCTCGAGCATTAATTGACGTTTGCAACGGAAAGCTTACGCTTCGAGTAGATAAGGATGAAGTGACTTTTGACATCCAAAAGTCAATGAAACACCCAACTAGCCAAGATGACACTCTTTATTTCGTTGATATCTTTCATCGTCATCTCGTGGATCGCATTATTCCAACTCTAGAGAAGGATGCGTTTGACACGCAAATCCTGGATGAGGATGTCTTGGATGTAGAGCAGGTAAAGCTTGTCTCCGATGAGCTAACCAGCACTATTCCACCTGACGAGACACCTATCTCAGATGTTTTCGAGGTCCTTGAAAAATCCAAGAGCTTAGCTTCTCGACCATCTATTGTGGACCCGCCTTCTCTTGAACTCAAAGAACTTCCTTCTCATCTTGAATATGCATTCTTGGAGGAAGATTCGAAGCTGCCTGTGATAATAGCTTCTAACCTTACTGTTGAAGAGAAAAGTAAGCTATTACGGGTTCTGAAAAATCACAAAACTGCCCTTGCATGGAAAATTTCTGATATCAAGGGGATTAGTCCATCCTTCTGCACGCATAAGATTCTCATGGAAGATAATTATAAGCCGTATGTGCAGCATCAGAGACGTTTAAATCCCAAGATGCAAGAGGTAGTTAAGAAAGAAGTTATAAAGCTGCTGGATGCTGGTTTGATCTACCCTATCTCCGATAGTCCGTGGGTCAGTCCCGTCCAGGTTGTTCCTAAAAAAGGAGGAATGACCGTCATTCTGAATGATAAAAACGAGTTAATCCCAACTCGTACGGTCACGGGGTGGCGTGTGTGCATTGATTATCGCAAACTCAATGATGCCACACGTAAGGATCACTTCCCCCTTCCTTTCATCGACCAAATGTTGGAGCGATTGGCTGGAAACGCCTTTTATTGCTTCCTTGATGGATTCTCCGGATACTTTCAGATTCCTATCCAACCGGAGGACCAAGAGAAGACAACTTTTACATGCCCTTATGGTACTTTTGCTTACCGGCGTATGCCTTTCGGGTTATGTAACGCTCCTGCAACATTTCAGCGATGCATGACTGCTATATTTCATGACATGATTGAGGATTGTGTCGAGGTATTCATGGATGACTTTTCAGTCTTCGGTAACTCCTTTGATACATGTCTTCATAATTTAGACAAGATGCTGTCTCGCTGTGAAGAAACTAACCTTGTGCTTAACTGGGAAAAATGCCATTTTATGGTACGAGAAGGTATAGTTTTGGGTCACAAAATCTCAAATGAGGGAATCGAGGTTGACAAAGCTAAAATAGATGTTATTGCAAAGCTACCACCACCCTCCAATGTTAAAAGCATTAGGAGTTTTCTCGGACACGCAGAATTTTACCGGCGCTTAATAAAAGATTTTTCGAAAATCACTCGGCCGTTAACCCATCTTCTTGAGAAAGACACTCCTTTCATATTTTCTCCTGAGTGCGATCACGCATTTAACTTCTTGAAGGAGAAATTGACAAATGCTCCCATCCTGACGAGCCCAGAATGGTCGCAACCATTTGAGCTTATGTGCGATGCCAGTGATTTCGCTGTTGGCGCTGTCTTGGGCCAACGGATAAATAATCACTTTCAGCCGATCTACTACGCCAGCAAGACACTGACTGACGCTCAAGAAAACTATACAGTTACTGAGAAGGAATTGTTAGCAGTAGTCTTTGCGTTCGACAAATTCAGATCTTATCTGGTGTTATCAAAAACAGTGGTCTACACTGACCACTCTGCTCTCCGTTATCTCTTCGCAAAGCAAGATGCGAAGCCCCGTCTTATTCGGTGGATTTTGCTCTTGCAAGAATTTGACATCGAGATCAAAGACAAAAGAGGAGCAGAAAATCTGGCTGCAGACCATCTCTCTCGCCTAGAAAATCCAAATCTTGAGGTGCTAACTGAGTCCGGCATAAAAGATAACTTTCCGGATGAATTTTTATTCGCCGTGACTAGCACTGAGGAGATCCCCTGGTACGCTGACATAGCAAATTATCTAGCAGCAGGGGTGATGATAAAAGGTCTCACACACCAACAGAGGAGAAAGTTTATCTCCGAGCTGAAACACTATTTCTGGGAGGATCCTTATCTTTTTCGGGTAGGAGCAGACCAAATAATCCGTAGATGTGTGAGTACTTCTGAAGCTGTTGACATCCTTCAGCACTGCCATGCAGGCACAACAGGAGGCCATCACGGACCTAGCTACACCGCTAGAAAGGTTCTGGATGTAGGTTTTTTCTGGCCTACCCTGTTCAAGGATGCTCATTTGTTCGTAAAATCATGCGACTCATGCCAGAAATCTGGAAATATCTCATCTCGAAATGAGATGCCCCAAAATCCAATCCAAGTCTGTGAAATATTTGACATTTGGGGAATAGATTTCATGGGTCCTTTTCCTGGTTCACATGGAAACAAATATATCCTTGTGGCGGTCGATTATCTGTCAAAATGGGCTGAGGCGCAAGCCTTGCCTACAAACGACGCAAGGGTGGTTTGTAAATTTTTGAAAAAGTTATTTTCACGATTCGGTACCCCCAGAGCACTCATAAGCGATAGGGGTACTCATTTCTGCAATGCACAGTTAGAGAAAGTACTTAAACGTTATGGTGTTACTCATCGATTCTCTACTGCATATCATCCGCAAACCAGCGGACAAGTCGAAGTTACCAACCGCGGTCTTAAACGAATTCTGGAAAGAACCGTTGGTAACAGCCCAAAAGATTGGGCTGAGAAATTAGACGACGCACTCTGGGCGTTCCACACTGCTTACAAGACACCTATCGGTACTACACCGTATAGGTTGGTTTATGGGAAAGCCTGTCGTCTTCCTGTTGAACTTGAGCACAAAGCTTACTGGGCTTTGAAAGCTGCAAATTTTGACTCAAAGAGTTCAGCAGAAAATAGGTTGTTCCAGCTAAGTGAGCTTGATGAACTACGGTTCCAAGCTTACGATAATTCCAGAATGTACAAAGAAAGGACGAAAGCTTTCCATGACTCCCGCCTGAAGGACAAACAATTCCAGGCGGGAGATCGTGTGCTTCTATATAATTCTCGTCTTCGTCTTTTCCCTGGCAAGTTGAAGTCCAGATGGACAGGCCCCTATGTTGTCCATACTGTTTACCCGCACGGGGCTGTTGACATCACAAACTCTGAGGGAGTAACTTTTAAGGTCAACGGACACCGACTCAAGAATTACATTGGTATCCCGCATTCTCCAGAGGAACCCAGAGAGGTTCTGAAGCTTCACCCCGCCGCACCTTAGCGGGGTGAGTTGGGTCTTTTACCGGCAGACCTTAAAGAACTGAATATGCTTTCCTCCGCTTCTCTTTCCCTCCTTTCTTGCCTTTTTCTGCGTTCTTCACTGCCTTCTGATATTCTGCGCGATATTGTCATGAGACATGAGAAACACGTGAGGAGAGACCAAAACTTTGCCAAATTTCATCGAGGCACTTCCATCTATGCGGCAAAAAGGCGTGCTAAATATGTAGGGAAATGTTGGAAATGCGGTGCTCTGTTGCATGAGGGCGCTTGTAGGAATTTGCCGACGATATCTCAGTCAGAGTGTGCCAGTGCTCTTCGAGAAGACCCCGTTAAGCTAAAAGCCGAGGGGGTCTTACGTCCTAATAGTAATGCTGGTGCAATGATTGATGAGTTGGTAAGTCTCCGACTAAGCAAACTCGAGCCTAAGCCCCATTATCATCCCTAGGTCATGCCTATGTTCGTTCCGTATAGTTCCTCATGTTTTCTCATTTCAATTCTCATTCAGTCTGGAGAGACAGGAAAACACTCCGCATTTCAACGCGTTAAAGTGTTCGCTTACACACCGTACTAATAGTGTGTTACTTGTACATATTGTCTTTTTGTCGGATGCCCACTTTCCGGGTTTCCTTTTCCGTTTCCGTTAATAATTCAGCTAATCTAGTTGTGTGCTTTCAATTCTGTACTACTAGCACGTTCCCCGTACATTCTCCAGAGGCCTATAGAGAGTAGCGTTTACCAAAAAGTTGTTTAAACTGAAAATCTGATGCAAAATGGGTTTTTGTTAAAATTCATCCACTACGGCCGTAGTGAAAAACTACTACGGTCGTAGGATCGTTCTGAGCCCTCTGCGGCCGTAGTGATTTATTCATACGGCCGTAGGAACTTCTCTTTATAAGCCCTAGCATCTGTTTCATTCGCACGCTTTCTCTCTCTCTTCTACGCTCTCTCTTTCAAAAACGCACCCGACGACCACCGAGGATCTCCGTCCATATCTCACTCATTTCCCGGCCATTTTTCGAAAACAAGGTATTAAAATGCTCCCCTCACTCTTGCGTTCAATATGTAGTACATTGATTCCATTATAGTTGCCCATATGTCGATCGATAGAACAAAACCCTATCCGCCCGTTTTCTGATGTTCGTAACGTTCCTACGGCCGTAGTTGTTATACCCTACGGCCGTAGTGCTTCTAATTAGGGTTTTGCTATAAACTGCTTGCTACGGCCGTAGTACAGTTATTCTACGGCCGTACCATGTATCTTTTAGGGTTTTGTTTGGTTTGCTTGCTACGGCCGTAGTAATATCATGGTACGGCCGTAGGACCCCATTTTCAACCATTTTTCAAATTTGTTCATCCTTTGGACAATTTCAATACTCGGGGACCCACAGCATACCAAAGCAAACACGTATCGATCGATAGGATGTCTAGCCATCGGGCGCACGTCTTACTTTGATTTCTGTTCATTTCAGCTATGCCTCCTAGACGTGTGCGCAGACAGGCTTCACCAGAGCCGCGGATAGACCCTCGCCAGTTCCCACGTTTAGTCGACCCTGACAGAGTTCCGGTCGAGCGGCCAGCTGATGCCGCGCTTCCTCCTTTTCTCCGCTTCGACCGTGAGGAGGATCGTACTGACAGAGATGTCCTGATGGGGAGCGCTGATAGTCACGGATATGAGCCCATCAGATATCTGGTTTGGGATGATTTGGCCACTCTTCATATCAGGGGCCGTGCTCAGACCACATGTGGCCCTCATTGGCAGAGGCTTTTCAGTCTTCAGGGGGCGGTCTACCATGAGCTTGCATTGGAGTTTTTCTCCACCATTCACTTGGTTACCCCGCTGCTGGATTATGAGCGGGAGGACGCCCTGACATTCCGCCTACTAGGGGCGGAGAGGCGGCTTTCATTGCGGCAGTTTGCCGTTTATATGGGTTTGTTTACGCACGAGGAGTTGGACACTCCGGCGTTTACCGAGGGCATCACTGATTGGCCCGAGGGTGTGAGCGGGATTCCTTTTTGGGACGAGGTTGGCACTGGCGCCTACAACACCGCCATCGTGCCGAAGAGCACGAAGCTCCGGGATCCTCTGCACCGCATTCTGCATCGGGCGATCGTTCACAGCATGACCGCCCGCAGCGCGTCCTCTGGTTCTGTTACTTTCACTGACTTATTTTATCTATATACGATGGTTCACCAGAGGCCCTGCCAGCTCGCTCTGTGCCTGGCCCGTTTTCTATTTCAGGTACGTACCACCCGTGTATCGCAGGCTACCTATGGAGGGGGGTACGTTACTATCTTAGCCGAGGCTATGGGCCTCCTGACTGCCGAGATTACTGATGATCTCGTTCGCTCCGCTCGAGCCGCTCCGATAGATTTAGGGGTCCTGCAGCGTATGAAAGTCGCTGCTAGGATCCAGAACCGTATGAGATTGATCAACCCTGATGGGTCAATTTGGGAGCCTCCTAGAGTGGTAGAGGAGGAGGCAGCAGGTGGTGGAGGAGCAGGAGCAGGAGCAGAGGAAGTAGCTGCTGGAGGTGCCCCAGAGAGCGGACACCATGAGTTTACTATTGAGGATCTCTTTGGGTCGACACCACCTCTCCGGTAGCCAGCCCAGGTTTACACGAGAGATTATAGGGCTCGGATTGGGAGGTTGGAGAGGTCAGTTTCTGAGCTGGTTGAGATGCAGCGGGAATCCAGGGAGATCCAGAGAGTTGAGTATGCACATGCCGAGGCTCATCGACAGTATATGATCAGCATGGTGCAGCTCATTGCGGCCGACACTATGACATCTTCACAGCAGTTGCCACAGCCGCCAGCTTATCCGCAGAGGCTCCGGGACTTCACTGATGGAGCCGGGCCTTCGCAGCCGCCTCCGCGATAGTTATTTGTGTGGGGATAGTATGTGTAGTAGTTTTCTTTGTATGTATTTCTAGTTTAGCTTGGCTGTACGCTTTTGGTTGTTTGTAGTACATGCCACTTTTTCATGTGTTTGATGTTCTGTACTTACTTTTGCATATCTGTATGACATCAAAGCACTTGTACATTATTTCGGCTATGTATTTATTGTAGTTCGTTTCCTTTTTGCTTGCCATAGCTTGTGATGTTTTTGTCCCTCTCTATGTTTCACTTTTGGTTGAGTTGTTGTTTTGCAAGAATATTCGTGATATCTTGGCAGCTCAGCTTAAGTGTGGGGAGGAAGCCAGCGCCTTCGGAGTTTAATAAATGCAGACGCACAATTGCTGTTCAGGGAGTTCTTAAAGCTCTTTTCTCGCACTTTATTGCTTATTATTAGTACATTGGGGACAATGTACACTTTTAAGTGTGGGGAGGGATTAATATAACATGCCTGCTATTCTGTGTCCTGTTGACAACTCTTGTATGCTAACTATGCTTTAAACCGTAGAATTGATTTAGGCGTAAATTTTTCGCAAAATTATATCATTTTGGACATGTTTAGATCTTCTCGCATGATAAACTTTAAACAAGTAACATTTCAGCTTTTATGAAAACGATTTTGCACGAATTCTTGAGTTTTAACAAGTGTTTGACTTCAATTGCACAAGCCACACCTGATATGCATTCCTGAGCATTTGAGCCACTACACTTCATTTCTTACATGATTAGCTCATGGAATTGCCCACTTATATGCTGATTGTTGCTTTGATTGTAGAACTTGCTTACTAGTATGCATGTCGAGATCATAAACTAAACTGTTGCAGTTAAGTGATAGAAGCACTAGGAAACCCCATTTCAGCCTATATACTTTTATTTTTAGCCAATTTCTATATATTTACCCCTAGTTATCCACTTTGAGCCTAAGCCTTTCATTTCATTACCCATGTTTATCCTGTTTTAGTCTATTTTATTTTTTATGTTTCCAGAGTCAGTTGACCCGTTTTCTCGCTGCTTAGTTCCGTTGTATCTTGTTCGTCAGTTGTTCATACATCGATTAGTGGGATATGAAAAATACATATATCCCTTGGTTTGTTCCGTTTCATGCTGTATACAGCTGAGTTTTCTGAAAAAAAAAATTTAGAAAAAGAGAAAATTGAGAAATTCAGTTACTTGACATGCTTTCCTTGGCTATTTTTGAGCCTGTCACACATTGAGTAGTAATTCTTTGTCGGTATTACCTGGTTGTTAGCCATCATTCAGAGAATCCTGATTCCATTTCTACTTGATGAACTGTACTCTCGCCAAAAATAGTGTGATATTCTGTATTCCTTCAATAATAGCAGCTTTGACGATTTTGAACTTGATTTCTGGATTCTATTTTAGCCACTTTTATATATTCCCATTCCTGCCCTTAGCCCTAGCCACGTTACAACCCGACAAAGTCTTCTTGATAATTGCATATGATTATGTTGATTGGTGGAGATGTGATACGTGATCAAGCTTATACGAGTCTTTGCTTCAATCTAGCACACGAGCACTTATATACTTAACCCAAATACACATTGAGTGCTAGAGTGATCTCCGGTGAGGTATAAAGTCAGATACTTGTCACAACTCATTGTATGCGTGTTGAATCTGCCTTTCTTTATCTCAATACATGAAAGCAACTCTTAACTCTACGTTTAAAATGTTTGTCATGCTTTTAGATCTCTTCTATGTCGGAATGATACATGTTTGCACTAATGTGTTGCCTTTAGAAATTCTTTGGTTTTAGCTATTGCATTAGAGTTTGCTTGAGGACAAGCAAAGCTTAAGTGTGGGGACTTTGATATATGCGTTTTTATACATGTTTTACATGTTAGAATACCCCGTACTTAACCCAAATACAAGGTGAATACTTCTAATATGGATCTAATATGTTTAACATTCACCATGCAGGTTACAAGGAGCTTTAAGCAAGATAAATGGGCAAAACAAGGAAAGAATTGAAGAAAATAGAAGAATAGTGAAAAAATGCTCTCTACGGCCGTAGGGATTATATCCTACTGCCGTAGGAAGCCCTCTTCTAGAATCCATCATTGCCTGCCAGATCTTGCGTGTCCCGGACAAATGGTTTACCGTTGCGTGTGTAGAAAATCCAGTCATGATTTCCTACGGTCGTAGTAGCTTATTCCTACGGCCGTAGGAAGCCCACTTACAGCAGATTAAATTCAGAATTCTGCCATTTTGCAAAGGGTTACCATTTTCACCTCCACTCCGGAAAAACACTTCCATAGACCCTCTTGAAATATCCTAACACTCCAGGGGACTTCTCTTGGTGATTCTAAGGAGGAGAGCTTGGATCTTGAAGGCTTGGAACAACATTTGGAGCTTGGATTCATTAGTTATATCATTGCTAGCTTGGGTATACTCTTTCCATTTATTATATCAATCATGTACCCATGTGTTCCAGATGTTGTAATGTTACTATTATTGTATATGGATAACTAAACTTATTTCACTTGGGCCAAGATGATTCTTGGCTAAGTTATGGCAATATATTTGACTTTTATGATGACTTGATTCATATATGCATGTTTAATCTTGAATACAAATGTGTTTTATCAATTTAGTATGTTTAATCTAACCATGTTCATGTGTGATAATGTGTATATGATAACTCATTCATGTTTTAACATATGAATATTCAAGAATGATGGTTGATTTTATTAATTCCATGTTGAGTTTGTTATTAGAAATGATACATCTTGCATGGTTGTCATTAGATGTCATTTTTGGAATATGATTTGAATCATTTCAGGTTCATCCATTATTGGTTATGTTAATCATATGTTGGTTTTATGCATGCCTTATGATTGTAGATGAAAATCTTGTTATTTGGTGTATTTATGGGTTAAACATGCTACTAATGATTAAAGGATTCACAAAGATGTTTGTTGGTATGTTTAGATGGTGAAATGAACTCACATGTATGCCTTTGTTATGCTTGTCTTAGTGTTCAATGTGCATATCACATGATTCATGTTCTAAGAAGTGTTGGCTATACTAGAAATGGTAGGTTTAACATGTTCATATCTTTAGAAATCATGTGACTAAACATTAAGAATCCCTTAATTGTGAGGTTTGAGTTTAGATGAGTTTATGACCCCATTGTACCAGTTTACATGTGTTTATGATCTGAGATTAAAGTCTAGATTGTAATTTGTTGTTGAATGCCTTTATGTTAGATTTGAGTGTTCTGTCAGATGGGTCCCTACGGCCGTAGGAAGAAATCCCTACAACCGTAGGACTATCCAGGCTGCTACGACCGTAGTAGATAATTACTACGGCCGTAGGAGCCATTTTCACCACCAGTGTGTTGTCTTTGCTTGTTTTAACTAATTTAACCACTTTAACACCTTTTTGGGTTCTGAGGACTACTGGATATGTCATTTGAAAAGATGTATGTCTTTGTAGTGTGATTTGGACGTGATCTGGTGGATCTGTAGTTAAATCCTTATATGCCGTTGCTTGCCTGATTATGTTTAATTGCTAAGTCTGAGTCTTGATAACTCGAGTGAAGATTTGTGCATGATAATATGGTTTTGTCAAGTATTAGAACAGCATGCTATGCACTTAAACTATTCAAGTCCCCATATTATGTTTTGTATTGTGTCATTGCCATGACTAGTTTCGATGATTCGAAAGCCTGAGTGAATCTGTTATCCTGTCTGTTTGCCTTCAGTGTTAATCTGTTTTAGTTGTTGTATTTCCTGTTTAATTTAGTTAATTTGGTTATTTACTTTAATTAATCCTGCTGATCAAACAACAATGAGACTTAAGTATTGGTAGCTTCCTGTCCTGGTGGAACGACATCCGGTCTTACCGAGTCTATACTACTATTGACCAGGTTATACTTGCCTGAGTCGTGTGTAGTATCTGCTTAGTAACATCGTTTTTATAAATTTAAAACGAGGTTGTGTCCCAAGATTTTATAACCAGAAAAACAAGCAGTCTTGCGTTTACACCAGTTTCGTCATCATGAACAAAACCAGATCAATTTATGAAATGGTCCTATAGATAAGTGATCTTAGACATCCTTTTGTTCGCAATATCCTTGTGAACACGAGACATGGATTAAATGTCAATCTCCAGATCGTTCACGATTATGTTTCTCAATCTTGATTGGTGGTGACCAAAAGTTAACGACATATCTCATTCTCAATCAATATTCCTTGTGCATGGCCATGCATAATTTTTGGTGTCAGCTCCCAATGATCGAGGGGCCAGGGATATCTCTCTAATCAGAGGAACGAGTTCCGTTGACTGCGTAACCCTGTACCATACTTCTTGTCTTACCTAGCTATTTCTGTATCACAGCCGGTCACGAACTGCTTTTGAAAATAGCTAAAGTAAGGAAGAACTATGATATAGTAGTTCATACATCTCGGGTCTAAGGACGTAACATATTATCATCCCAAGTTACTTGTGACCATAATCCATGAAGTAAACTTGGGTGTGGGTCTTCCAGTCACTTGAAACTCTTTTCAAGCACAGGTAAGCATTGCACCATAATTCAACCATTTTGAATTCAAGGTCACATGCTTAGCTCAGCCTTAATTCAATATTTCTTCCAAAATATTGACCGACTGTGGAAAGTTTGAAATATTGTGAAATATTTCTGGAAGTGATTAAACATGCTAAGATGGAACACAGTAAAGTCTTATGAATGTAACCGTATCATATGCATATAAGATCTCTATCATATATCGAAACAAGCATACGTTATAATATTGTCTAAAGTTCCCAAAATAAAATTTACATATCAAACAAACTAAATACACATCTCAAGCCAAATCGCTAGCAAATCTTACACCTATTGCTCTAGTGTGAGAATCATGAGCTGCTTACGGTAACGGCTTAGTGAACGGACCCGCATTGTTTTCATCCGATGCTACTATGCTGATGACGATTTCACCACTTTCAATTACATCTCGTATAAAGTGGTATTTCACAATATGTGTCTTGTCCTCTTGTGAGCTCTCGGTTCCTTTACCACAGCTACCGCACCCTCATTGTCACATAATATCTCAATAGGGCCCGTGATGCTTTGAACCACTCCTAGGTCTAGGATGAATTTCTTCATCCACACGGCTTCCTTAGCAGCTTCACTTGCCGCTATGTATTCCAACTTAGTAGAATCAACCACCGTGTCTTGCTTCGAGCTCCTCCAGCTAACAGCACCTCCGTTTAATAGGAATACAATCCCAAAACTAAGAGAAAGTTCTCAAAAGGATTATCGGATTACCTACCTGTTGGGAATATGATCTCATCAGTTGAAATTTGATGAGACAAAGTTAAGTTTGTAAGATGTGTTCTAAATATAACTTAAACAGAATTATGAGGCTTGATCAGACTGACCACTTATAGTGTTTCAGACTAAGCATAAGCTGAATATAAGCTGAGCGTATGTTTGGTCAGCTTAGACTATATCTTACTAAGATTATCAATGTGTTTGATAAGCTATGAATGTCACCTAAAATATAGGTTGAGTATTCAACTTGATGTGTTTCAAGCTGAGTGACTCAGCGTATATACTTAGTTAGCTCAACAGAGTTGCTAAATAAGTTCTATCTAACTCTTAGGACTTCTAAGGATGAGTTAATTATTATACATGTTAGTTCATGTTTGTTTTCGGGTTTGTTCTCGAAGAACTCAGCTTGATGAGTTTCAAGCTGAGTAACTCAGTCCGACTAAAGAAGTCAGTTTAAGAGAATTAAATATGTTTTAAATTCACTTTATCTCTCTTTAACTATGGCAAGGATAAGAAGATTCCAGAATCAAGATTGAAGATTCAAGATTCAAGATAAGAAGATTCAAGATTCAAGATTCCGGGTTATCCGTTAGTTAGTTAGCAAATTAGGATTAGTTCTAGTTTGTTAGGATCCGTAGGAGCAGGATTATAAATACTTATCTTCTGATAAGTTTCGAAGTATGACTACGAGTTACAGAGCCAAAACTCAAGTCTCACCTCAACATTGATCGTATGTGTTACGAATCTTGATTCACTATTCGTCAGTTCAACGTGACCAAGAAACACACAGATTGCCAATTTGTTTGTGTGTTCGAATCTTCACATCTGTTGTGAAGTTGGTAAGTATTCAATCTATGATTAAATCCTGTTTAGAGAGTCATCCCGTATCTATAATCATAAGTTTATAATAGATAGCAAAGTTTGAGAGATTGAGAGATTTGATTTACATTAGGTGTTTACATATCAAGTGTTGCTTACTTGATAGAGTCTATAATCATCTTCTTATTAATGAAAAAGCAAAGCATTCGATTGATTGTTGTGGTTTGATGTGTGTTAACACTTTTTATTGATTTGTTCAATATTCCGCAGAAAGTGTATTCAACCCCCTCTTATACACATTACTTGCTTGTTGAACTTCTCATTAAGGGACCAACAACTGGTATCAGAGCAGGCTGAACGATTTCATAAGTTGAAAGTTCAAGATTCTGAGAAAGTATACAATGTCTACAAGCAACAGTTAATCAAACTTTCCTCAGATGTCTGCTAAGGGCTATCCCATATTCGATGGATCTGACTATCCTATGAGGAAATTCATAGCCATGTTTTTCCTCAAGTACAATGACAATTGTATGTACGATGTCATTACTAAAGGACCTATCATCCCCAAGATTGTTGCTGTTGTTAGTGATACGTCCGTTGACAAAACAAACAGAAGTGAAAAAGAAGTAAAGAAGCATGTTGCATCCTGGACAGATGAAGACTGGAAACTGTTTAATCTGGATGACAAGGCAAAGAGTGTTCTGGCGAATGCCCTGACTAATGAGATCTTGCATACTGTGACTAGGTGTTAGTCTGCAAAAGAGATATGGGATACTCTTAGTACACATATGAGGGCAAAGATCTGGTCAAGCAGTAGAAAAAGAATCATCTAGACAGATCTTATGAAAACTTCTTCTATAAGAAGAATGAAACCTTGGTTGATGTGTTTACTAGGTTTCACTGCTTGATTAATGACCTGCTAGGTGTAGGCATTAAGAAGAATGAGGCTAACCTAGTACTGAAATTTCTGGATGTGTTACCAAAAAGGTTCAATGAAGTAACCACAGCACTAAGGGCTGGAGGAACACTACATATGTATAACCTACAGTCCGTTTATGGGTTCTTCCTAAATCATGAACAGATCACAGAGCATTAGAGAACTTCTCACCAACCACTGAAGGATTCTTTGGATAAAGCTGATGTTGCATTAGTTGCACAGAAAAAGAAGAAAGGTTCTAAACCCTTAGTTGTTAAATCTGAGACTGAGTCAGAATCTCAAGCTGACCACTCAGATTCAAACTCAGGTGATACTGATGATGTTCAGACCATCACTGAGCAGATGGTAATGCTAGCCAGGCATTTGAGAAGAGCTCAAAGGGGAAGAGGAAGATCTGACAGGTTCAAAGGAAAGAGTTCTTTTGATCCCAAGAATGTTGTATGCTTCAACTGTCAGAAAAAGGGACATATTGCTGCTGAGTGCAGATCAAAGAAGGTTGAATCAGCTTCAGTAGCTGATAAGAATGCTTATACAGCTGATAAGTACAAGAAGAAATATATTCAGCTCAAGAAAGGAAAGCCTAAAGACAAGTCCATTGCAAAAGGACTCTACGCTGAAACCTGGGATACAGAATCATCTACCTTAGATGATGATGATATATGTCTAATGGCTCAAGAAGAATAAGAGTTTGAAATAGACGAGGTTGATTATGGTTTGTCTGAATCAACCTTTGAAGCTGACATGAAGGAAGCTGACGAAAACAGCAAACTTAGTGATTGGGATCCTGCTTCCATGTACAAGGTTAGTAATTTCAACTTTTACACCGATGAAGAAAAGGGTCTTGCATTCGATTATTTTTTAAATGATTTCAAGACCGGCCTTAAGTCTCAAAAGGACCTCAAAGCTGAGATAGCTAAACTAAAGGATGAGATTAAGGAGAATCAATATCTCATTGATGTTGGTAAGAAAGCACAATGTGATCTTGAATGTAAAAGACACATCAATAAACTTCTACGTGAAGAACTTCAGGAAGCCAAAGATAAAGCTGACCAACTTCAAAAGATCACTGAATCTTGGTGTAAGTCATCAAGGCTTGCTGAAAAGTGAATCCACCAACAAATTCCTAAACAGGTACAAGCTGTACTTGGAGGTGACTATCAATCCGCAGCCTATGCAGCTGATGAGGATGAGATAGCAAGTACATAATCTGAGGAATATAGACAACTGATTGAGTCTCAGAAGTCAGCCTCAGAGAAGAAACATGGTCAAAACCTTAAATACAATATGTTTGTAAAGGCAAAAGATCATGGAAATGAGTGCTCAACATCTAAACAGCATGTTAAGTCTATGCTAGACAGATTAGGCACTCAGCCTATTCAAAGAACTTCAATTTGGTGTGATCATCTCAAGCTGAGTGATCATCTCAAGCTGAGTGCTTGACTGAAGCGGAGTGATTAGTTTACTCAGTTTGGTGTGTCCAACCTATGATTTAATTAATATGTGTTATTAATTCATAAGTCGTTATGTATTTGAGTCAGTCTCAAATCACATTTTATACTGATTATGTATTGGTGTAATACAACAGTGTATGTAATATTGTTGTAGGTCAATAATATTATTTTACATTTTTAACCGTTGGGAGATGATAAGTTTCATCTCGATTATTGTCACCTTGTGCCGTAAATTTGTTATGAATAACGGATAAAAAGGGATTCCAACGGTAACTTTTCTCTCTCCTCAGAAAGGTATATATAATGACCATAACCAGTTTCGAGAAGTTTACGCTTACAATTCTACCTTCTCAACTTCTCATACACTCAAATACCTTTCGCAAACACGTCTTTTGCTTCGTGCAATCATCCGTTCATATTCAAACCCTAAATTGCTCAGTGCGATTTTCATAACGCTCAGTGCGGATCTTAATTTGCTCAGTGCAAATTCAACAGTTACTCAGTGTAATTTAACAATGGACGGAACCATTCTTATTCTCAGTGATAGAATGGTTAGAGGTGCTCAAATGAAGAATAATGGTGTGCTGTTGATTCGAATCAACAATCAACGAGCCAGTCTTACGATTCCAGAGAGTAAACGAGGCAGAGGATATGAACTGTGGGTGGACTATATTCGAAAATGCCCCTTGGCATTCGTCTTCTCTGGAGCACCCTTCCACATAGTTCCACAACACCTGTTGGAGTTCTGGTACACTTGCACTTACGACTAGAACAGGGGAGAGATCACTGGCACTATTCTAAATGGGGATAGAACAGTTGTCATCACTATGCAGTGGCTAAGGGCAGTTCTTCAACTCCCTGAAAATGATGTGTTCGAAGCTGCAGTCACAAGACAAGTGGCAAGGTCAGTCCTACCAAACATGGGTCACCCACAGACTGAGGGTGTTATAAAGAAGGCTACTTTTCCCACTGGATGGGGCTTCATGGTGTCCACTGTGATCCGTTCACTGGTACTAAGATTGGAGGCCTGGATCAGGTGAATGAGTTCGAGATGCAGCTGCTCTACAACATGTACCATGCCAGAAATCAGGACTATGCACTGCTCATCTTCAATGAGCTCAAAGCCTAAGTGGTGAAGACACCAAGGGATCTCCATGTACCACTCATAAGGTACTTATCATTGGTGGTGGAAGCTGAGTTAGGAGAACAACTTTATGAAGCTGGACAGGATGTGTTCCCTGCCCCAGCACTCAGCTCAAAGATGTTCAACAATGACATATTCCCAGAGCAGAAAGGTCTGAGTGACCCAATGCGATGGATAGTTGAGGGAGCTTCTTCTGACAGTGAAGCTGAGGAGTCGGATCAAGGGCGCATCTTGAGCTGAATCAGATCATCGAGCTGAGCAACCTACTCAAGCTGAGCCTTCCTCTCCCTTTGATTCTAAGTCATCTTCAGAGTCTGCATTCGTTGCTAGACCAAGACAAGGTATAACTCCTCCTCTATCAACTTCTTCTCACTTTTCTCCATCATCATTTGGAGATAAGACAGTGGTAAACCCAACCCAGTCTAACCCATCTCCTCCACCTTCCATTCAACTCCACTCTGAAGCCACCCCTAGTGTGCCCACTGCTACTAGGGAGAAAATCCAAACCTATACCCGTAAAACTGCCAAAGGTGGTGCCACTCCTATAGGCATCACAGGAGCTGAGATCACATTCATCCCTCCCCAGGCAGGAGTTGAGGGGGAGACGCCTACTCTTAAGGTGTCAACCTCGAGGCTCATATTAACCCAACAGCCTAAACCGGGTGTGGTGTCTACTTAGCCCACACTCTCCAAAGCCATGGGAGAGCCTGTTACTGTTCCTGAACAGACATACTCAGGTAACATTGAAAGAATGACCAATCCCTAAGGTCAATCACACCCCTCCAAACCAATAAGCCAACCACCTACCCATACACTACACGTTTCGAACCCAATTACTTCTCTTCACTTCTCACACCCCCATGCACGACCTGCCAATGTTTCATCTCAGTACCAAGGTGATTCACAGGGTCCAAACTTTGGTGCACATGAGTTTGAGGGTATACACCAACCCTTGGATGATGCACCCATATACTCACCTACTGTTGTTCTTGACTCTTTTTCTTCACACGATAAACATGTTGAGTCTAAGGACAAGGGTCAGTCTCCTCCAGATGAATCTACCTCCTCAAGCATTCAACAATTAATGCAGTATTAGCAGCTCAGTTTGGTCTATTCCATCTCAAGCAGAAGAAGAATAAACGCAAGATTTATCAACGACTTGAGAAGCTGACTAATGAAGTTAAAGAGATTGCCTCTGCGGTTCCTGCCCTATCTGAAAGACAGACTTCGACCCCTATTGATGATGACAAAAAAGGGGGAGAAGGTTCAAGCTGACGTTGAGTTAGTGCAAGCTGAAGCTTTACTAGAAAAACCAAAAGGAGCAGAGAGGCAAGCTCAGTTTGAGGGGGAGCTGGAGATAGAAAAAGAGGAACCTGCAGCTAAGAAGCAAAAAGTGATAGAATCTGAATCTGAAGCTGGCAGTGTTTCTGAGACTGAGGAAGAAACGGAAGAAGAAAAAGCCACTAGGCTTATGATTGAAATGCTCGAACAAGACGAAGCCAATGAGTTAGGAATTTCACTTGAAGAGCTGAGAAAAAAGAAAAGAGAAGGAGGCAAAGGACCAAGAAGAGGAAAAAGAGAGAAAAGCTTAGGCTCAAGCTGAAGCTGACTACACCGGTCCGAGACCTGATCCTATCCCATATACAGATGCAGAAATTCAAGAGTGCTACTTCAGAAGAAGCTCAAGTGGAGAGATCAGAGGCATGAGTTTGAGCAGAGTAAATGGAGCCATCATTCTCAACTTAGAATTTGATGATAAATCTGCAATGGGAATGGACCTGAGATTTGTTCACATGATGGGCTACCTAGAATGGAAAAGAATTATAATGATGCTCAAGAAGTTCAAAAGAAGTCAGATCAAACAAGAGATCTCTGCTGAAGTTTCTAAACTGATTAATAGAGCTGAGGAGCTGAGATATGTTCCAGTTCCTGGTCTGCAATGGGAGAAATTATTTGAAGTACCTGAAGGCGTGGAGTTAAAAAAAAACCAAGCTATTGATGCACCTGTTCAGGGATTTATGTTTAAGGATCGGGCAGGCAAACCTAGCTTCATCAAGCTAAATGAAATCTGCTATCTAAAAGCTAGGGATGCCTTACACATTCAAAGTTGTCTTGGTGATGATAGCTCTAATCATTTTGTGAGATATAAACTGAACAAAATAATCAGAGAACAACAAAAGGAACTCAGAGAGAGTGTAGAAGCTGAGAAGTTGCTAGATGAAATCAACAAAACAATCATCAACTGGGAACTTCTACATCCTGAGTTCATAAGATGAATAGAATAGTTCTATTGTATATATTAGATTAGTTCTAATTTTTGTAAGCACTAAGTGTGCATGATCTGAGTGATCAAAATTTTGTATTTTGATATGTTCAATAAATACAAGTATTAGTTTGATATGTTGAACTGTGTTATGATATGTTCATAATTCTTAATCTGATTAGTTTAGCTTGAATGAATAATTGATGAGTTCTTATTAATTAACATGATTGGTTGATAAGTTCAACTTAAAATTAATATGCTTAACTTAAAATTGATAACTTCAATTAATATTTGATAAGTTCACAAATAAAATCTTGTTAAGTTTAAGATAAAAACATAATTTTGTTAAACAAACTTAAGTACTGTTTGATGGTTTTGTCATCATCAAATAGGGGGAGTTTGTTGGGAATATGATCTCATCAGTTGAAATTTGATGAGACAAAGTTAAGTTTCTAAGATGTGTTCTAAATATAAGTTAAACAGAATTATGAGACTTGATCAGACTGAACACTTATCGTGTTTCAGACTGAGCATAAGCTGAATTTAAGCTGAGTATATGTTCGATCAGCTTAGACTATATCTTAGTAAGATTATCATTGTGTTTGATAAGCTGTGTATGTCACCTAAGATATAGGTTGAGTATTCAGCCTGATGAGTTTCAAGCTAAGTGACTCAGCGTATATACTGAGTCAGCTCAACAGAGTTGCTAATAAAGTTCTAGATAACTCTTAGGACTTCAAAGTATGAGTTAATTATTATACATGTTAGTTCATGTTTGTTTTCGGGTATGTTCTCGAAGAACTCAGCTTGATGAGTTTCAAGCTGAGTAACTCAGTCCGACTAAAGAAGTCAGTTTAAGAGAATTTAAATATGTTTTAAATTCACTTTATCTCTCTATAACTACGGCAAGGATAAGAAGATTCCAGAATCAAGATTGAAGATTGAAGACTCAAGATAAGAAGATTCAAGATTCAAGATTCCAGGTTATCCATTAGTTAGTTAGCAAATTAGGATTAGTTCTAGTTTGTTAGGATCCGTAGGAGAAGGATTATAAATACTTATATCCTGATAAGTTTTGATGTACGACTATGAGTTATAGAGCCAAAACTCAAGTCTCACCTCAACATTGATCGTATGTGTTTCGAATCTTGATTCACTGTTTGTCAGTTCAATGTGATCAAGAAACTCACAGATTGCCAATTTGTTCGCGTGTTTGAATCTTCACATCTGTTGTGAAGTTGGTAAGTTTTCAATCTGTGATTAAATCCTGTTTAGAGAGTCGTCTTGTATCTATAATCATAAGTTGATTATAGATAGCAAAGTTTGAGAGATTGAGAGATTTGATTTACATTAGGTGTTTATATATCAAGTGTTGCATACTTGATAGAGTCTGAAATCATCTTCTTATTAATGAAAAGCAAAGCATTAGATTGATTGTTGTGGTTTGATGTGTGTTAACACTTTTTATTGATTTGTTCAATTTTCCGCAGAAAGTGTATTCAACCCCCCCTACTACACATTACTTGCTTGTTGACCTTCTCATTAAGGGACCAACACTACCCCCTGTAGTCATTGTTAGAAGGAAATGCTACAAGTGTGGAGGTAGAGGACATGAGGCCAAGGACTGTGATAGTGAAATCTTAAGGCCTGAGAAGGAACAAGCTGATCATCCTTCACAGGACTCAACACCTACTAAAGCTGACCAGTCAGTTCGACAAGATGAAACTGCTAAGTGCTCATCGTCTGAATCTACTACAAAGTAGGTTCCCAAACAAAACTAATACGTTTAGTTTTCTTTTCATGTGCAGGGTTCAAGTAAATGGTACTTGGACAGTGGATGCTCAAGGTACATGACAGGGTGGAAAGGACTTCTAAGTGAATTCCAGGTAGATGAAGGTACTAAAGTAACATTTGGTGATAACTCCCATGGAAGAACTAAAGGATATGGGAATATGCATGCTGGCAATGTGACTTTCCATAAAGTTGCATATGTTAAAGGTCTTAAACACAATCTGATAAGTATCAGCCAACTGTGTGATGAAGACAATGTTGTTACTTTTAGGAAGAAAGCAGGAACAATATACAATGCAAAGGGTAAGCCAGTGCTAATAGCAAAGAGAGAAAGAGATGTGTATCTACTTGATCTTAATTCTGCTGATCGCTATACTGAAACCTGCTTATATTCCCAATTTGTTCCTAAGCTGAGTTGGCTGTGGCATAAAAGGTTATCACATTTAAATTTCAAGAATATAAATATGCTATCCAATAAAGAGTTAGTCTCTGGATTGCCAAAGATCACATTTTTCAAAGACAAATTGTGCTCAGCTTGTGAACAAAGAAAACATCACAAAGGGTCATTCAAGTCAAAGCAAAATTTTGCAATAACAGACCCATTGCATATGTTACATATGCATATGTTTGGACCCATAAGTACTCCAAGCCTAAGTGGCAAGAAGTACACTCTGGTGATTGTAGATGAGTTCTCTAGATTCACCTGGGTAATATTCCTTAAAGCCAAAAGTTAAGCTGCCCTGGAGATAATAAGTTTTATCAAACAAGAAGAGTTGTAAAAAGGTAAGTCTGTTAAGCAACTCAGAAGTGATCATAGGACTGAGTTTAGAAACTCAACTCTAGAAGGCTTTTGTGAAAAAAAAGGAATATTACAAAATTTCTCCTCAGTAAGAACTCCTCAACAAAATGGAGTTGCTGAAAGGAGAAATAGAACCTTAATTGAGGCTGCTAGAACAATGATGTGTGAGGCATGATTGAAACTCTATTTTTGGGATGAAGCTGTAAGTACTGCATGTTATACCCAAAATAGATCAATCATAGTCAAAAGACATGGCAAAACTGCATATGAAATGTATAAATCAATAAAGCCCAATATAGGTTACTTCCATGTCTTTGGTTCAAAATGTTATGTGTTGAATCAAAGAGACCAGCTCCATAAGTTGGAACCTAAAGTTGATCCCAGGATTTTTGTTGGTTATTCCTCAATCTCCAAGTCTTACAGAGTGAATAACTCAAGGAGAAAGGCAATAGAAAAATAAATTCATGTCTCATTTGATGAAGACAGTGTTGATAAAGCTGACAAAATTCAAGCTGACTCAGCCAGTCTGAGTGAGATTGAAAAGCCGGAGGAAACCAAAATGTCAAATCCTATGTATGTCATAGATGATGACAGTGATGAAGATGTATGTACATATAACAAATTATCACAAGCTCCAAGGGACTCTCAAGTTGAGAAAGATGATGAGTTCATTAATCCCTTTAGAGCTGATACTACTCAGACAGAAGATCTTTGTGATCAACAGTTTGATGACAATGCTGTAATTGAGACTGAGGGTGTAAGTTCACCTCAGAGTCCTTGTTGGTCCCTTGGTGAGAGTATCAACAAGCAACTAACGTGGAGAAGGGGGGTTGAATACACTTTCTGCGGAAAATTGATCAAATCAATAAAAAGTGTTAACACACATCAAACCACAAACAATTGAATGCTTTGCTTTCATTAATAAGAAAATGATTACAAGAACAATCAAGTGAGCAACACTTGATATGTAAACACCTAATGTAAATCAAATCTCTCAATCTCTCAAACTTTGTTATCTATAATCTACTTATGATTATAGATACAGGACGACTCTCTAAACAGGATTTAATCACAGATTGAGTACTTACCAACTTCACAACAGATGTGAAGATTTGAACACACGAACAAATTGGTAATCTGTGAGTTTCTTGATCACGTTGAACTGATAAATAGTGAATCAAGACTCGTAACACATACGATCAATTGATTGAGGTGAAACTTGAGTTTTGGCTCTGTAACTCGTTGAATGCAGTCGTCGTACCTCTAAACTTATCAGGAGATAAGTATTTATAATTTTGTTCCTACGGATCCTAACAAACTAGAACTCTTCTTAATCTGCTAACAACCTAACGGATAACCCGGAATCTTGAATCTTGAATCTTCTATCTTGAGTCTTTAATCTTCAATCATGATCTCGAATCTTCTTATCTTTGCCGTAGATATAGAGAGATAAAAGGAATTTAAAACAAATATAAATTCTCTTAAACTGACTTCTTTAGTCGGACTGAGTTACTCAGCTTGAAACTCATCAAGCTAAGTTCTTTGAGAACAAACCCGAAAATAAACATGTACTAACACGTATAATTATTAACTCATCCTTGGAAGTCATAAGAGTTAGCTAGAATTTATTTAGCAACTCTATTGAGCTGACTCAGTATATACGCTGACTCACTCAGCTCGAAACACATCAAGCTGAATACTCAACCTATATCTTAGGTGACATTCACAGCTTATCAAACACATTGATAATCTTACTAAGATATAGTATAAGCTGACCAAACATACGCTCATCTTATATTCAGCTTATGCTCAGTCTGAAACACTATATGTGCTCAGTTTGATCAAGCCTGATAATTCTGTTTAAGTTATAATTAGAACACATCTTACAAACTTAACTTTGTCTCATCAAATTTCAACTGATGAGATCATTTGACCAACAAACTCCCCCTATTTGATGATGACAAAACTATCAAACAGTTCTTAAGTTTGTTTATCAGAATTATGTTTTAAATCTTAAACTTATTAAGATTTTATTTTTGAACTAATCAAAGATTAATTAAACTTATCAATTATAAGTTGAACAAACCAACCAAATATTTAAATGAACACGAACTAATCAATTATTCATTCAAGCTGAACTAATCAGACTAATAATTATGAACATATCTTAACACAGTTGAACATATCAAACTAATACTTGTATGTATTGAACATATCAAAATACAAAAATTTTGATCACTTAGATCATGCACACTTAGTGCTTACAAAAATTAGAACTAATCTAATATGTACATAGAACTAATCTATTCAGGATGCAGCTCTTCAAACTCTTTAATCTCCTTGTTGATTTCTTCAAGAAGTTCTTGCAAGTTAGGCAAGTGTATAAGCTGATCCTTTTGTGATCTTATTGCTCTGTTTATTCTGTATCTGAACCTGGCAGTTTGTTCAATCTTTTCCACCAGTAGTCTCAGAGCAAACACTTCAGATACCCCACATGTATATATACTTGCATCAGACTGGAAGCATTGGTCACCTTTTCTGTCCAAGTACATAAATCCTTTCTGAGGCTTTTCAACATAAGTATTTTCCTTATGCCTTCAGGAAGATGTAGACTGTACTTGTTTGCATTTGCTAATCCAGCTGGATTTCTTAGCTTCTTCTTTCCAACTTTATAAAAAGAAGTTAGTAGGGTAGCTATCTTAGACCTGGGTATGATTTCCATCGCATCAGCTCTTGCAAGTAGACTTAGGATTTCATCTTTCACCTGATTTCAAGTAGAGGACTTCTCCATCTGCTTAATAAGTATGGCTACCTGCTTCCATTTTTCATATCCCAGTCTGTGAAGTTGGTTCAGCTCCAGGGAAGGTGTTTCACCATTTCTTAAGACAAACTTCAGAATAACTATCCTTGGACTGAGCTCAACTTGATTGATTCAATTTGAGAAGAGAAGTATGACCTTGTATAACACTGAGTTATATCTTCCTCCTCTTGTTGATTCTTAATAGGAGGTTCTTCTACTTCCTCTTCCTTAGGCATAATTGGCAGTCTGAGTTTTGCTAGTTCCTCATTCTGCTTTTTGATATGTTCAACCCAGGCCTGTTCCCTTGGCTCTTTCTCATGTGCTAACTCAGCTTGTACATCCATTTGCCTTCTTCTTAATTCGTTGATTGACATCCCAAGCTGGTCAGCATCCTCTTGTTCCATTTTTCTCACTACCAACAGAGAAGCTCTTTCTTGTAGTGTCATTTATTCTGCCGAGTCTTCATCTGAGGCTGATTCACTAAGAATCACTTTCCTTCTTTTCTGCTTGAGGGGTTATGATTCATCTGAGCTGACTACTACAGGTCTTTTTCCTTTCGCCTTTTCAGTCAGCCTAGCTTCTATCTCCTTTTCTTTCTCCCCTTCAATCTGATCTGCTTCTTTTGCTAGTAGTAACAATGCTTCAGCTTGGACAGACTCAGCTTCAGCCTCTTGAACCTTCTCCCCCTTTTTGTGATCATCAATAGGGGAAGTCTGTTTTTGGGATAGGGCAGCAACCACATATTTTAACTGTAGCACCTCTTCATCCAGAGAATCTAGAATCTGCAACATATTTTTCTTTGTTTGTCTTCTCTTGAGGTGCAAAGTCTCGAACTGACTTTTAAAGAAGGTCAGTAGTTCATCCAAGAAACTTGAGAAGGTTGGAACTTGGCCACATCATTCAATGGTTGGTGTATACCCTCAAACTCATGTGTACCAGAGTTTGGACCCTGTGATTCACCTTGGTATGTAGATTAAACATTGGCAGGTCATGCATGGGAGTGTGAGAATTGAAGATAAGTAATTGAGCTCAAAACGTGAAGTGTATTGGTAGGTGGTTGGCTTAGTGGGTTGGAGGGGGGTAATTGACACTGGGGATTGGTCATTGTTTCAATGTAACCTGAGTGTGTCTGCTCAGGCGCAGTAGTGGGCTATCCCATGGCTCTGGAGAGTGTGGGCTAAGTAGACACCACACCCAGTTTAGGCTGTTGGGTTGAAAAGAGCCTCGAGGTTGACACCTGAAGAGTAGGCATCTCCCCTCAACTCCTGCTGGTGGAGGAGTCAGTGTGACTTCAGCTCTAGTGATACCTTTGGGAGTGGTACCACTTTTGGCAGTTTTTCGATTATAGGTTTGGAGATTTACCTTGGCAGCAGTGGGCACACCAAGGTTGGCTTTAGAGTGGAGTTGAAAAGAAGGTGGAGGAGATGGGTTAGACTGGGCTGGGTCTACCATAGTCTTATCTCCAAAAGAGAAGTGAGAAGAAGTTGAGAGAGGAGGAGTGATACCTTGTCTGGGTCTTGCAACGAATGAAGACTCTGAAGATAACTTAGAACTAGAAGCAGAGGAAGACTCAGCTTGAGCTGGCTTCTCAGCTCGATGATCTGGTTCAGCTTCAGATGATCCCCCTTGATCCGACTCCTCACCTTCACTTGCTGATGAAGCTCCCTCAGCTATTAAAAGCATGAGATCACTAAGACCCTCCTGCTCTGGAACAATGTCATTAATGAACATCTTTGAGCTGAGTGTTGGTGACAGGAACACATCCTGATCAGCTTCGTATAGTGTTGTCCCCTAGCTCGGCTTCAAATGCCAAGGACAGGTACCTTATGAATGGTACATGAAGATCCCTTGTGGTCTTCATCACTTGGACCTTGAGTTCATTGAAGATGAGCTAAGCATAATCCAATTTTCTCGCTTAGAACATATTGTAGAGCAGCTGCATCTCGAACTCATTAACCTGGTTCAGTCCTCCAACCTTGGTACCAAGTGAACGAATCACCGTGGACACCATGAAACCTCATCCGGTTGGAAAGGTGGCCTTTTTAATCACACCCTCTTTTTTTGGGTGACCCATCCTGGGTAGGACTGACCTAGCCACCAGCCTCCTCACAACAGGCTCGAACTCATCAGATTGAGGAAGTTGAAGAACCTCCCTTAGCCTGTGCACGGTTAGAGCTATGGTCCTCTCTCCGTTAAGCACCGTGCCCCGAATTTCACCGTTGTTTTGGTCATAGACACAAGTATACCAAAACTCCAGTAGATGTTGAGGAACCACATGTAATGGTGCTCCAGTGAAAACGAATGCCAGTGGGCATTTACGAATGTAATCCACCCAAGGTTCGTATCCCCTGTTTCTCTTGCGTTCAGGGATTGCAAGGCATGCTTGTTGATTATTGGTTTTGATCAACGGCAATCCATTCTATTTGAAAGCAACACCCCTTACCATTATATCACCGAGATTGAGAATGGTTCCGTCCATCGTTGATTACACTGAGTAAATATCAAATTCGCACTGAGCGATTTAGGCTTTCGTGATCGATGAGACGAAGAATTGCACTGAGCAACTAGTGGTTGTAGAAGGTATAGAAAGAATTTTAGAAGTTTAGTAAGCGTAAACATCTGAAAGTCGGTTATGGTCAATATATATACCTTTCCGAGGGGAGAGAAAAGTTACCGTTGGAATTCCATTTTTATCCGTTACGCATAACAAATTTATGGTGCAAGGTGACAATAATCGAGATGAAACTGATCATCTCCCAACGGTTAAATATGTAAAATAATATTATTGACTTACAACAAAATTATTTACACTGTTGTATTACACCGATACACAATCGGTATAAAACGTGATTTGAGACCGACTCAAATACATAACGACTTGTGAATTAATAACACATAGTAATTAAACCATAGTTTGGACACACCAAGCTGAGTAAACTTATCACTCACCGTAAGTCAAGCACTCAGCTTGAGATTGATATTCAGCTTGAGTAGAGCACACAGCTCAGAATCAATGACACATAGCCAATTATGTTTGAGACTGACTCAAACGTATATTTTAACTACACTGAGTAGTTAAAACATGTTTGGGACTTACCAAACGTGTGAACTCATTATGCAGCTTGACAATATATTCAGTTTATGAAAACTTATTTATAAACTGTGCACTCAACGTAAGACACTTAGTGTTTGTCAAACTGAAACTCAAATTTTAGACACTTAATTAGGGGTTGAGCATACCCAATTCACTTAACAGATACATAAACCTCTTTTCATCAAGTGGTTTAGAAAAGATATCTGCCAATTGGTCATCAGTCGAGATAAATTTGAGGTCAACTTTACCTTTTTTGCACGATGTCCCTGATGAAGTGATGTCTTATTTCAATATGCTTGGCTCGTGAGTGGAAGATTGGATTCTAAGTAATGGCTATTGCACTTTGGTTATCACAGAATATGGGTGTTTTCTTGAAATTCATTCCAAAGTCTTGAAGCTGATGTTGCATCCACAGGATTTGAGCACAACAGCTTCCTGCTGCAACATACTCAGCTTCAGCAGTTGAAGTAGCCACTGAGTTCTGTTTCTTACTAGTCCAGCTTACTAACTTCCCTCCACGCATTTGACATCCTCCTGTTGTTGATTTTCTATCTAACTTGCACCCAGCATAGTCAGCATCTGAAAAACCAACTAACTCAAATCCAGAGTTCTTTAGATACCAAAGGCCTAGATTTGGTACCTAAAGATCCTTTTCACAGCTTGAAGATGTAATTCCTTAGAATCTGCTTGATATCTTCCACAGACATGTGTAGCAAACATGATATCAAGTCTACTATCTGTCAAATAGATTAGTGAACCAATCATTCCTCTATAGGTCGACTGACATACAGACTTACCATCTGAGTCTTTACTCAGCTTGACAGCTGGTGACATGGGTGTTTCATGGTTGAACTAGAATCAAAACCATATTTCTTTATAAAATCAAGAACATACTTGCTTTGATTAATGAATATTCCATCAGGCTTTTTTTTAATTTGTAAGCCTATGAAATATGTCATTTCACCCATCATACTCATCTTGTACCTTTTTGACATAATTTTGGAGAACCATTCACACAGAGATTCATTTGTAGAACCAACAATAATGTCATCCACATATATTTGTACAATAATCACCTGCCCTTTACTCTTTTTGATAAAGAGTATCTTATCTATACTACCTCTGGTGAAATCCATTGATAGCAGATAGTTGGACAGTGTATCATACCAAGCTCGTAGAGCTTGTTTAAGACCATACAAAGCCTTGTCTAACTTATAGACATGATGTGGAAACTCTGAACTAACAAAGCCAGGAGGTTGTTTCACATAGACTTCCTCCTGAAGTTTTCCATTTTGGAAAGCACTCTTCACATCCATTTGATAGACTTTGAAGTCTTTATATGCTGCATAAGCTAAGAACAGCCTTATGGCTTCAATTCTAGCAACATGGGCAAAGGTCTCATCATAGTCGATTCCTTCTTCTTGTTTATACCCTTGAGCTACCAGTGTGGCTTTGTTCCCAACAATCACTCCATCCTTGTCCATTTTGTTTCTATAGACCCACTTAGTGCCTATAATTGTATGATTTTTGGGGGCTGGGAAAAGACTCCAGACCTTGTTTCTGTCAAACTCATTTAATTCCTCTTGCATAACTTCAATCTAATATGCATCCTCTAAGGCTTCTTCAGTCTTCTTTGGTTCTATTCGAGATAGGAAACCAAAGTAAGCAGCATAGTTTGTTGTTGCCTTTGATCTTGTCATGAATCTTTCTTGAACATTACCAATTTTTTGATCTTGAGGATGGTCTTTGAGAAATTTAAATGTTGTAGTAGGAGATGGTGGTTCTGGATCTGAGTGATATTAAGGACTCTGAGGTAAACTTACATCCTCAGTCTCAATTGTAGCATTGTTATCAAACTGTTGATCACTAAGATATTCAGTCTGAGTAACGTCAGCTCCAAAGGGATTGATGAACTCATCATATTTCTCAGCTTGAGATTCCCTTGGAGCTTGTGATGATTTCTTAGATGGATACACATCATCATCACTATCATCATCCATGACATACATTGGATTTGACATTCTAGTTTCCTCAGGCTTTTCAAGCTCACTCAGACTGACCAAGTCAGCTTGTCTTTTATCAGCTTGATCAAAACTGTCTTCATCAAATGAGACATGAATTGATTCTTCTATAGCCTTTCTCCTGGTGTTATACACTTTGTAAGACTTGGAGATTGAGGAATAATCAACAAAAATTCCAAGATCAGCTTTAGGTTCCAACTTATGGAGCTGATCTCTTTGATTCAGCACATAGCATTTTGAACCAAAGACATGGAAATAACATATATTGGGCTTTCTAGATTTATACATCTCATATACTATTTTGCCATGTATTTTGACAATTATTGATCTATTTTGAGTGTAGCATGTTGTGCTTACATCTTCGTCCCATAAACAGAGTTTCAATCCTGTCTCACATAGCATTATTTTTGCAGCCTCAATTAAGGTTCTATTTCTCCTTTCAGCAACTCCATTTTGTTAAGGTGTTCTGACTAAGGAGAAGTTTTGTAATATTCCTTTTTGTTCACAAAAGTTTTCTAGGGTTGAGTTTCTAAACTCAGTCCCATGATCACTTCTGAGTTGCTTTACAGACTTACCTTTTTGCAACTCTTCATGTTTGATGAAACTTATTATCTCTAGGGCAGCATCACTTTTGGCTTTAAGGAATATTACCCAGGTGAATCTAGAGAACTCGTCTACAATCACCAGAGTGTACTTATTGCCACTTAGGCTTGGAGTACTTATGGGTCCAAACAGATCCATATGCAACATATGTAGTGGTCTGTTATTGAAAAATTTTGCTTTGATTTGAAGGACCCTTTATGATGTTTCCCATGTTCACAAGCTGAACACAATTTGTCCTTGACAATTATGATCTTTGGCAATCCAGAGACTAACTCTTTATTGGATAGCATATTTATATTCTTAAAATTTAAATGTGATAATCTTTTATGCCACAACCAACTCAGCTTAGGAACAGATTAAGAATACAAGCAGGTTTCAGTATAGGGATCAGCAGAATTAAGATCAAGTAGATACATATCTCTTTCTCTTTTGCTATTAATACAAGCTTACCATTAGCATTATATATAGTTCATGCTTTCTTCCTAAAAGTAACAATATTGTCTTCATCACACAATTGACTGATACTTATCAGATTGTGTTTAAGACCCTTAACATATGCAACCTTCTAGAAAGTCACCTTGCCAGCATACATCTTCCCATATCCTTTAGTTCTTCCATGGGAGTTAACACCAAATGTTACTTTAGGACCTTTATCTTCATAGAAATCACTACAAAGTCCTTTCCACCCAGTCATGTGCCTTGAACATCCACTATCCAAGTACCATTTACTTGAATCCTGTACATGATAAGAAAACTAAACAAATTAGTTATGTTTGGGGACCCAATTCATGGTGGGTTCAGATGACGAGCACTTAGTAGCTTCATCTTGTGGAACTGACTGGTCAGCTTGAGCAGGTGCTGAATCCTGTATAGGCTGATCAGCCTGTTCCTTTTTAGGCCTTGAGATTTCAATTTCACAGTCCTTAGCCTCATGTCCTCTACTTCTGCACTTGTAGCATCTCCTTCTTCCAATTATTACAGGTGGTAGAGTGTTTAATAATCCTTGTGAGAGTTTACTCTCAGTCTTAGGATTATATGTTGTGGATAACTTTTCAACTTTCTTTGCAGGTTAATTCACTTGATGTTCACTAACTTTGGATTTACCTTTGTCAGATCTTGGTTTGTTAACCTTTTGATTAGAAGCTTGACCAACAAACTTCTTTTCAATGACTTTGGACTTACCATTGTCATGTTTTCTGGACTTACCAGTTTCAACAGATTTGGACTAACCACTGTTGATCTCCTTGGACTTACCAATTTCGACAACTTTGGACTTACCATTGTTGTGGTGTGACCTCTGACTTACAGTGGTCTTCCTATTCTTGTAACTTCTCTCTGAGCCAGATAGAGAGTGTTGTCGTTTGAAAGGATTTGGACTAAGCCTTTCTATGACCGAAGTTCTTTCAATAGGCTGAGTGCCTAATCCTTCTAGCACAGACTTACTATGCTGTTTTGATGTTGAACACTCATTCCCGTGATCTTTTGCCTTTACAAACATATTGTATTTAAGGTTTTAACCATGTTTTTTCTCTAAGCTTGACTTATGAGACTTAATCAGTTGTCTATCTTCTTCAGAGTCTGTACTTGCTATCTCATCATCATCAGCTACATAAGCTGCAGATTGATAGTCACCTCCAAGTACAGCTTGTACCTGTTTAGGAATTTGTGGTTGATGCACTTTTCAGCAAGCCTTGATGACTTACACCAAGATTCAGTGACCTTTTGAAGTTGGTCAGCTTTATCTTTGGATTCCTGAAGTTCTTCACTTAGAAGTTTGTTTATGTGTCTTTGACATTCAATATCACATTAATCATTAATCAAGTTCTTCACTTAGAGTATGATGGGTGAAATGACATATTTCCTAGGCTTGCAGATTCAACAAAAGCCTGATGGAATACTCATTAATCAAAGCAAGTATGTTCTTGATATGATAAAGAAATATGGCTTTGATTCAAGTTCAACCATGAAAACACCCATGGCACCAGCTGTCAAGCTGAGCAAGGACTCAGATGGAAAGTCTGTATGTCAGTCTACCTATAGAGGAATGATAGGTTCATTACTCTACTTGACAGCTAGTAGACC
This sequence comes from Pulicaria dysenterica, assembly GCA_947179395.2. Lineage (NCBI taxonomy): Eukaryota > Viridiplantae > Streptophyta > Magnoliopsida > Asterales > Asteraceae > Pulicaria > Pulicaria dysenterica. Next base: position 91,835,132 of record OX359289.1, on the reverse strand, counting down.
TGATATCATGTTTGCTACATGTGTCTGTGCAAGATATCAGGTAGATCCTAAGGAATCACATCTTCAAGCTGTGAAAAGGATCTTTAGGTACCTTAAAGGTACACCAAATATTGGTCTTTGGTATCCAAAGGACTCTAGATTTGAGTTAGTTGGTTTTTCAGATGCTGGCTATGCTGGGTGAAAGTTAGACAGAAAATCAACAACAAGAGGATGTCAAATGCTTGGAGGGGAGTTAGTAAGCTGGACTAGTAAGAAGCAGAACTCAGTGGCTACTTCAACTACTGAAGCTGAGTATGTTGCTGCAGGAAGTTGTTATGCTCAAATTCTGTGGATGCAACATCAGCTTCAAGACTTTGGTATGAATTTTAGGAAAACTCCTATCTTTTGTGATAACCAAAGTGAAATAGCCATCACATATAATCCAGTCTTCCACTCAAGAACAAAGCATATAGAAATTAGACATCACTTCATAAGAGACATCGTGGAAAAAGGTAAAGTTGATATAAACTTTATCTCCACGGATGATCAATTAGCAGATATCTTTACCAAACCTCTTGATGAGAAAAGGTTTTCCTATCTGCTAAGTAAATTGGGTATGCTCAACCCCTAGATAAGTTTCTAAAACTGAGTTTCAGCTTGACAAAGACTATGTGTCTTAAGCTGAGCGTACAGTTTATAGATATGTATTCATAAACTATTTACTTGGTCAAGTTGAGTGATAAGTTCACATGTTTGGTCTGTTCCAAACATGTTTTAACTGCTAAGTGTGGTTAAAATATTGATTTGAGTTAGTCTCAAATAAAAATGACTAAGTGTCATTGATTTTGAGATGTGTGCTCCACTCAAGCTGAATGTCAATCTCAAGCTGAGTTCTCAAATCAAGTTGAGTGCTTGACTCACACTGAGTGATAAGTTTACTCAGCTTGGTATGTCCAAACCATGTTTTAGCTACTATGTGTTATTAATTCATGAGTCATTATATTTGAGTCAGACTCAAATCAAATTTTCTCCCGATTACGTATTGGTGTAATACAACAGTGTAAATAATATTTTTGTAAGTAAAGAATGTTATTTTATAAACTTATCCGTTGGGATATGATGTGTTTCATCTCGATTACTGTTACATCTATCTGTAAGTTCGTTAGAGTAACGGATAAATAGGGATTTCCAACGGTAACTTTTCTCTCTCCTCAAAAAGGTATATATATCGGTTGTAACCGAAATTCAGACGTTTACGCTTACTAAACTTCTGATATACTCCATATACCTTCTAAAACCACCTATTTGCTATGTTCATTTCACCGTTCAATCGAATTTGAAACCCTAATCGCTCAGTGCGAATTGTGTTTCACTTAGTGCGAATTGCATTTTACTCAATATGAATCGACAACATTCTACGATGGACGGAACCATTCTAAATCTTAGTGATCGAATGGTAAGGGGTGCTACCTTCAAGAACAACGGATTGCCGTTGATTAAAATCAACAATCAACGAGCTTGCCTAGCAATCCCTGAACGCAAGAGAAACAGGGGTTATGAAGTGTGGGTGGATTATATCCGCAAATGCCCACTAGCATTCGTTTTTACTGGAGCACCAATTCATGTGGTTCCTCGGCACTTACTAGAGTTTTGGTACCTATGTGTTTTTTACCAGGACAGAGGTGAAATCATAGGCACCGTGCTGAATGGGGAGAGAACCATTGTTCTCACAGTTCAAAGGCTAAGGGAAGTTCTTTAACTCCCTCAAAACGATGTGTTCGAACCTGCTGTGACAAGGCAGGTGGCAAGGTCAGTCCTACCCAGAATGGGTCACCCATAAACAGAGGGTCTAATTAAAAAGGCCACCTTTCCAACCGGATGGGGATTTATGGTATCCACCTGGAACCAAGGTTGGAGGATTGGACCAAGTAAATGAGTTCGAGATGCAGCTGCTGTACAACATTTATTTTGCACGTAATCTGGACTATGCACTGCTTATCTTCAACGAACTCAAGGTCCAAGTGATGAAAACCACAAGGGATCTTCATGTACCTTTTATAAGGTACCTGTCCTTAGCATTTGAAGCTAAGCTAGGGACTGCACTGTATGAAGCTGGTCAGGATTTGTTCCTCACACCAGCACTCAGCTCTAAGATGTTCAAAAACGACATCTTTCTAGAGCAAGAAGGCCTAAGTGAGCCTATGCAATGGATAGCTGAGAGAGCTTCTTCTAAAAGTGAAGCTGAGGGGCCTACTCAAGGGGAGCAACTCAATATGATCCAGAGGTTCAAGCTGAGCACTCTGCTCAAGCTGAGCTAGCAAACATTGAAGTTGCACCAGGTATGACTTCTCCACTTTCTTCTTCTTCTTACTTTTCTCCATCTTCTTTTGGAGATAAGACTGTGGTAAGCCCAACCCAGTCTAACCCAACTCCTCCACCTTCTTTCCATCATAAAATTCAATCTGAAGCCAACCTTGGTGTACCCACTGCTACCAAGGTAAATATTTAAACCTAAAATAGAAAAACTGCCAAAGGTGGTGCCACAACTAAAGGTACCACTAGAGCTAAAATCACACTGATTCCTCCACCGGCAGGAGTTGAGAGGGAGACACCTACTTTTTAGGTGCCACCCTTAAGGCTCACTCAAACCCAACAGCCTAACCTGGGTATGGTGACTAATCAGCCCACACTTACTCGAGCCATGGGAGAGCTTACTACTGTGTCTGAGCAGACACACTCAGGTAACATTGAAGATCTGACCAATCCCCAGGGTTAATCACTCCCCACTCACCACATAAGCCAACCACCTACTCAGACTCATCATGTTTTGAGCCCAATTACTTCTCTTCACTTCTCACACTCTTCTGCACGACCTGTCAATGATTCATCTCAATACCAAGGTGAATTACATGGTCCAACTTCTGGTGCACATGACTTTGAAGGTATACACCAACCCTTGGATGATGCACCCAAACACATTCCTAAGGCTCTTGACCCTTTTAACTCATAGGAACAAAATTTTGAGTTCAAGGGCAGGAGTCAGTCTCCTAAGGATGAAGCTACCTCCTCAGGCATTCAAGAGCTCAAGACATACATTGCAGCTCAGTTTGGTTTGTTCTACCTCAAGAAAAAGAAGCACAAACGCCAAATCTATCAGAGGATTGAAAACTGACAAATGATATCAAAGAAATTGCCTCTACAGTAGCTGATCTACAACAAAGACAGACTTCGAACCCTGTTGATGATGACAAAAAGGGGGAGAAGGTTCAAGCTGAAGCTGATGCTGAGAAAGTTCAAGCTGAGGCTGAGGCTCTACTAGTGCTAGCAAAAGGAGCTGAGAGACAAGCTCAAATTAAGGGGGAGCTAGAGAAAGAGGAACCTAGAGCTAAAAGTCGAAAAGTGATAGAATCTGAATCTGAAGCTGACAGTGTCTCCGGAACTGAGGAGGAGAAAGCTACGAGGTTAATGATTGAAATGCTCGAGCAAGAGGAACCTGATGAGCTGAAAAAGAGGAAAGAAAAGGAAGTGAGGTACCAAGAAAGGGAAAAATAGATAAAATCTTTAGCCTAAGTTGAAGCTGATTATTCTGGTTCAAGGCCTGATCCAATCCCGTATACAGACGCAGACATACAGGAATGCTATTTCAAAAGAAGCACCTGCAAGGAAATCAAAAGCATGACTCTAAGTATGGTAAATGGAGCCATCATTCTCACCTTCCTATTTGATGATAAGTCAACAGTGGGAATGGACCTGAGATATGTTCACAGGATGGGCTACATTAAGTGAAAAAGAATAATTATGATGCTCAAGAAATTCAGAAAGAGTCAGATCAAGAAAGAGATTACAACTGAAGTCTCTAAGCTGGTTTCTCGAGCTGAGGAGCTGAGATGTGTTCCAGTTCCTGGTCTGCGATGGGAGAGCTTATTTAAGATACCTGAAGGTGTTGCATTCAAAGAGAACCAAGTTATTGACACACCAGTTCAGGGATTCAGGTTTATGGATCAGGCAGGTAATCCTAGCTTCATAAAGCTTTCAGAGATATGTTATTTGAAGGCTAAGGATGCCTTAAAAATAAGGAGTTGCTGTGGTGATGAAAGTGCAAATCATTTTGTGAGATACAAGCTTAATAAGATCATCCGTATGCAACAAAAGGAACTCAAGGGAGATGCAGAAGCTGTAATAGTATTAGAAGAAATCAACAGAGAAATCATACTTTGGGAAGTTCTGCATCCAGAGTTCAAGAGATAACTTTTGTAATAGATCAGTTCTATTTGTAATTATTAGATTAGTTCTAATAATTTGTAAGCACTAAGTGTGCATTATCTAAGTGATCAAAATTGTTAGATTATGTGTAGAGATAATTAATGGGCACATTGTATCCAATGTTATAAGAGACTAAAGGGTCACACCGCTACACACCCAAGTCGGAACAGTTGGTTTTCACCTTTATTCTGTGTGGAAATAATTAATCAGTTAGATTAATTATTAAAGAGTAAGAGGAAATAATTAATCAGTTAGATTAATTATTAAGGATAATTAATCAGTTGGATTAATCATCAAGAAGAGAGAAATAAATAATTAATCAGTTTGTATTAATTATTAGAAAGGAATAAATAATAAATAGTTATTTATTATTTTAAAGAGAATTAAATATTAAGTTTTAATATTTAACGGACAGTTAATTGATAGTTAATTAATTAACTAGTAAAGTCCAGGGGGTCAAAGTGAGAATAGTTGAAAGTTTAATTAAAACCAGTGGGCTTTTAATTAAACGGGCTTAGGTCCAATCTAATCCTTATATATATCCTTAAGCCTTAAGGATTAATCATAAGAGACAAGGGATTAAGAAAGTAACCCTAGCCGCCACTCTCCTTCTCTCTCTCGATCTCGCCCTCTCTCTCGGTCGACCTCACTATCGACCGTAGAACTCTCTCTCTCGGCTCTCTCTCTCTTCGACGATCAAGAAGAAAACACCAAGGGTATTTCTCGGTTTTGGTGATCGACGGAAAGGACACACACACACATTCTTGGTTTCGAGTTTTTGAAGCCTTGGTGATCCAGGTGCAGTAGTGGTGGACTGTCTTTAGCAATCCCAAAGTTTTTGTTCAGGTATAATTTTATAACCTTATCTTTGGGTTGTTTTGCAAGAAACTATGTTGATCATGTTAAAGTTCTAAAGATCCTAACCCTTTTGGGGTTTAGAGGGTTGTGTTCAATCCAGTTCCGCTTTTAGGATTGAACCAGTGGAATCAAACCCAGGATTGACCAGTTTGTGTCATAGGTGGTTTGGTCAGGTTCAAAACCCTTCAAAAAATTTGTATTCTGATGTGTTCAATTTAATGAATACAAGTATTAGTTTGATATGTTCAACTGTTTATGATATGTTCATATTTATTAGTCTGATGAGTTCAGCTTGAATGAACAATTTAATTTGTTCATGTTTATTATTATGATTGGTTGGTATGTTCAACTCAAAATTGATAAGTTCAATTAAAATTGATAAGTTCAATTAATATTTGATAAATTTAAAATTAAAATCTTAGTAAGTTTAAGATTTAAAACATAATTATGTTCAACAAACTTAAGAACTGTTTGTTGGTTTTGTCATCATTAAATAGGGGGAGTTTGTTGATCAAATGATCTTATTAGTTGAGATTTGATGAGACAAAGTTAAGTTTGTAATATATATTCTAAATACAACTTAAAACAGAATTGTAGGACCTGCTGGGGGACGGGGTTCTAAACTAAACTAAAACACCCTAATGCTAGGACTGATCTAGGATGAGAAATAGTGCGGAATTTCTATTTCCCAAACCTCCTAAGGATTCTAAGATCTGCTTAGGTGTCCGGTACACAGTAACACTAAGAAACACACATAGTAGAAACAAGAACAAACTCTAAGAACTCACACAGAGATGCTTAAGGCTGCCCTTGAATTCGGATTAAACACACAGTATTCGTTTACGAGGCTTTAAAGTCGCGATTTAGTAGGCTTAAAGTCGTATAAGGTCAATTACGAAGGCTCCCGGTTGATTACTCGATTGATTCGTAGGTTACCCGCTTGATTCGTCGATTTCCCTTCATTACCCGCGAACTCTCGAAGTTAATCAGTATTTATAGAGTAATTAATTCACTACGCACGTAATGTATCACACTTCGTACGAAGTGTGTCCAGTACGCACGTACTGGTTATTTTAATAATAATTAAATTCATTTTAACCGACCTAATCACTACGTGCGTAGTGAGCTTCACTACGCACGTAGTGAGCCTGACTTCGCACGAGGTGATTTCTCACACATACTTAAACTTCCAAACACACATCAACACATGATTAAGTACTTGTAAGCTTAAGATATTCACATAGAATCACTAAGAATATATAAACATGCAAACAATTAATCAAAACACATTTGAATTAATAAACATGAATATATTTTATTGATACGAACTAGGGATTCACAAATATGCACCAACAAACTCCCCCTAAGACCTAGTTCTATCAATAACCATTGCACTAAGCAAAAATTCCACAAAGTAAAATGCACAAAGCAAAATGCTAAACGAATACCTTTCGTCATGCTCTTACCTGCACTACGCACGATGTGAGTTGTAACTCGTGCTTAGTGGGGTTCCATCTCGCATGTAATGAGTTTCTCATCTGTGAACCTTAATTACTGTTAGTATTGCACTCAGCAATAAACTGTCAGTAACTTCAAGATCACTTATAAACATTTAAGCAAAACACATCAAAGTAAGATGAAGGAAATGTAAACAGAATAAACTCCCCCTAATCAAAACACTAAGAATGATTAAGAACATACTAGAACTCTTTTTGTATTTTTCTAAACAGAAACGAGATAAAAAAAATTGCAAACATAAGAAATTATAAATAAAGAAAATAGACATACCAAAAGAAATAAGAAACACACCAAAAATCTTTTTGTATTTTTCTGATTATGAAGAAAATGAAAATGCAGAAGTAAACTATTAACGAATTAAATCCTAAAGAACAGAGTTAAAAAAAATACTAAGAAAATTGCAGGAATAAAATTACTGAGATTTAAATCTTTTTGTGAGAAGGTTCCATGATGGAATCAGTACCAGCACATCTATACTTAGTTATCATTCATTTCAGAACCTTAGGCACAAACATACTCCCTCAATTTCTGTCTGTCAATCTAACTTTCCTCAGATCATGACAGATTTTGTTTCAACATTTTCAGATTATCTAAACTGGATACACGGTTAAGACTATCTCTTTCAAAATCTCACAGTATTTTGATTCACTCAGTAGGTGCACAACTTGATTACCCAACCACCATGCTTATGTGCTTTGTGATTTTGTCAACGCATTTTATGCTCTTTGACATGGAGGTCAATTTTTCACCTCTCTAGACATTTTTCTTTCTGAGCTTTTGTCAATGCATTTTATGCTCTTTGACAATTCAACACTAATAGATCAATGTAGCTTTTGTCACTGCATTTTATGCTCTTTGACAATTCAACATTGATAGATCAATGTATCTATTTCTTTTGACATCTCAGATTGGGGTCAATTTTTCACCCTCTTTTACATTTTGCTCATTGTCATCTAAGCACATTTGGCATGGTAACAGGTGTGTGCACCAGACTAAGTTAGTCTCAACTGTTATTGATTTGTAGACTTGGAATGTCTCGATAGTTTGAATCTTTGTAGGATTTCCACATGCATAACCACTTATCAGCCTAGACTCTCATCATATGCCTTACACGCCATCTGTTTCTCATCTGATTTGACTCAAATTTTCAGACAGTTTTCTCAAGAATATGTACATGCCTTCAGTCCTAATTTTACTAGACATACTTTGTATTGAAAGCTAGTGTACCATCATTTTCCATTTGAGTTGGATCAACATCTCATTTTTGTTTTTCTGATTTTTTTTTTCTAAGTTTTCTGAACTCTCTCCCCCTAAAATACTAAACAAACTAGAAACTAAGAAAATAGAAATGCAACGACACACAGAGAATAAACTGAAAGACAAACGAACAATTTAGTCACACAGAAAATAGACACACAGTCCCAAATACCTCACACTTGATTATAGCGGTTGACTCCCTTCACATAGAAGAAAGAATTAGAAAACATTAGGAACCCAAGCCCGAATAGTCATGGGTTTCCCATCTTCTCCAATCACTGGAAGTTTCATCCAAGTTCCAGTCTTCTCAGCAGCATTGCTGAACCTGTCACTCGAATCCTTAGACATTTGAACACACAGTTTGTTAGTCCACTTAGAAGTCTGATTGAGCGAAGATTTTCTTTTGCAAACAACTTCGGGGTTTTTAGATTTTCTTATGGTATCCCCGTTTGTCCTTTGATGCTGAACTGGAAGAGTTGAGTTTTGATTGTTTTTAGTAAACGTTTTATTCTTTTGAAAAATCTCAACTTTCCTGTTACAGCGCTGATGTGGCTGCTGATCACACTCGTAACTGAGGTGACCAGGTCTCCTGCACACATAGCAAATCCTGTCTGGATTTTGCTTTATAGGACCTTTCGACATCCTTTGAGATCGATACCCTAACCCTTGATGTTTGGGTAATAGTTTGACCTCTTGGTACGGACGGGTATCAGAAGACTTTACACCCTCCTTTTTAAATTTCCGAAGGGCATCGCGGATACGATACATCAACGGATCTTTCACATTAGAACTTGCCAACAGTTCTCTTATGCCTGGTTCAGCCTTTTTAATTTCTTCTTGCTGAACCTCATTCTTCTGAGGCTCACCCACATTCTCGTGTAACTTTAAATCCTCTTTTGGGGTTGATGCAGAAGATTCATCAACCTTTGTGAGAAGTGGGTCATATTCAGAGTGAACATCAACATTCACCAGTTGATTTAACACTGGTGGTGGACATTTAGAGTATAACTTCTTGTTCTTTTCTGAATCAGTACCTTGACCTCTCTGATCGATTATGTACTCAAATAAGTAAGAAGACGTGGAATAACTTTTGAGTTTTTGACTCAGAGTCTCATAATTGACCTTTGAAGTAGCAAGGTCTCGTTTCAGCTTATCAATCTCATTTATGTAAAACACTATAGCATCCTGTTTATTTAACAGAGCCACACCTAGTTCATGCACCTGTTTGCCTAAACTTTCATTCTTTTCTTTCAACTGTTTTTCTCTTTCTTTTATCAACAGGTTTTTATCTAACTTAGATGTGAGCTCTGAAATTGTAGACTTTAGGAACACTATCTGTTTTACATAATCATTACAAGAACCACAAGGTAAGCCAAAAGTACATACCTTTTCCTCGGATGATTGACCACAACTGCACACCTTTTGGTTTGACTCATCGGCACGAACTTTCACTGGTGTCTTTTCTGCAGCTGGAACCGAGGCTGGTTCATCATCAATGCTGGCAATTGATTCTTCCTCACTTGAGTAACTTTCTGTCTCGGATTGAGAATCTTCGTTCAACACATGAACATTTGCCACATTAATATCAGCACCATCATTCCCAAATTGTACTGACCAGTCAATTCCCTCGTCCTTTTGAACAACTGCCATTGCCTTAGCCGGTTTTGGAGTTGATTCAGACTTTATGTTTGAAGAGGGAGATGATCTACTGCCAGGACTGGTTTTGAAAGGATACTTTGGTCCCACACTCTTCGGCTTATCACATTCTCGCGCGAAATGACCTTTTTCACCACAGTTATAGCATGTTACCGCAGACTTGTCAAAACCGAGTGTGGTATCCTTTGTAGCTGATATTTGCTTTCCTGTTCTTTTCTCATATGCTCTTGCCCTCCTGACTAAGTTAGCATATGACCAGAGGATATCTTGTCTCTCCATCTCATCGTCATCAATCTGCTCATAGTCCTCTTGTGTCAGATGAGCATTACCAATCTTCCCCTTCAGTAGATCATCATAAGAGGAGACTAGCGCACTTAGCATGCTCATATGTGTTTTTACTTCATCTGCGCTCCCATACTTGAAATGCTCGACATTGAATCCAGAAGTAGACACAGTATAGGATGGCCCAGAAGATGAGGCTTCAGGTGTAGATCTGCCAGAATCATTTACATTACTCACATAGGCAGATTGTAAGGGAGCATTTGAAGAAGTGGATGACGATACAGGTGTTCCAGAGCAGTAGAGAGAAGGATTTTGTTGATAACTGGACATGGAATCCAAATTTTGTTCCTCCTGCTCTTGCTCTTTCAACTTGGTGATGAAATCATTTAGATCCATCCCGTCAAAACCACCACTATTCTTCAATATCATAATATATGGCCGCCAGCTCTTGGGCAAGGCTTTTGCCAAAATTTCCACCTGCTGCTTCTCTGGAACAGTAACACCCAGACTGTCCAGTTCACTAAGAAGATGATTATATCTTGTAATGAGAGAAGGAATTTTTTCATCTCTAGTAGCCATGATATGATCTAATTCCTGTCCAGTGGGCTTTTAATTAAACGGGCTTAGGTCCAATCTAATCCTTATATATATCCTTAAGCCTTAAGGATTAATCATAAGAGACAAGGGATTAAGAAAGTAACCCTAGCCGCCACTCTCCTTCTCTCTCTCGATCTCGCCCTCTCTCTCGGTCGACCTCACTATCGACCATAGAACTCTCTCTCTCGGCTCTCTCTCTATTCGACGATCAAGAAGAAAACACCAAGGGTATTTCTCGGTTTTGGTGATCGACGGAAAGGACACACACACACATTCTTGGTTTCGAGTTTTTGAAGCCTTGGTGATCCAAGTGCAGTAGTGGTGGACTGTCTTTAGCAATCCCAAAGTTTTTGTTCAGGTATAATTTTATAACCTTATCTTTGGGTTGTTTTGCAAGAAACTATGTTGATCATGTTAAAGTTCTAAAGATCCTAACCCTTTTGGGGTTTAGAGGGTTGTGTTCAATCCAGTTCCGCTTTTAGGATTGAACCAGTGGAATCAAACCCAGGATTGACCAGTTTGTGTCATAGGTGGTTTGGTCAGGTTCAAAACCCTTCAAAAAATTTGTATTCTGATATGTTCAATTTAATGAATACAAGTATTAGTTTGATATGTTCAACTGTTTATGATATGTTCATATTTATTAGTCTGATGAGTTCAGCTTGAATGAACAATTTGATTAGTTCATGTTTATTATTATGATTGGTTGGTATGTTCAACTCAAAATTGATAAGTTCAATTAAAATTGATAAGTTCAATTAATATTTGATAAATTTAAAATTAAAATCTTAGTAAGTTTAAGATTTAAAACATAATTATGTTCAACAAACTTAAGAACTGTTTGTTGGTTTTGACATCATTAAATAGGGGGAGTTTGTTGATCAAATGATCTTATTAGTTGAGATTTGATGAGACAAAGTTAAGTTTGTAATATATATTCTAAATACAACTTAAAACAGAATTGTAGGACCGGCTGGGGGACGGGGTTCTAAACTAAACTAAAACACCCTAATGCTAGGACTGATCTAGGATGAGAAATAGTGCGGAATTTCTATTTCCCAAACCTCCTAAGGATTCTAAGATCTGCTTAGGTGTCCGGCACACAGTAACACTAAGAAACACACAGAGTAGAAACAAGAACAAACTCTAAGACCTCACACAGAGATGCTTAAGGCTGCCCTTGAATTCGGATTAAACACACAGTATTCGTTTACGAGGCTTTAAAGTCGCGATTTAGTAGGCTTAAAGTCGTATAAGGTCAATTACGAAGGCTCCCGGTTGATTACTCGATTGATTCGTAGGTTACCCGCTTGATTCGTCGATTTCCCTTCATTACCCGCGAACTCTCGAAGTTAATCAGTATTTATAGAGTAATTAATTCACTACGCACGTAATGTATCACACTTCGTACGAAGTGTGTCCAGTACGCACGTACTGGTTATTTTAATAATAATTAAATTCATTTTAACCGACCTAATCACTACGTGCGTAGTGAGCTTCACTACGCACGTAGTGAGCCTGACTTCGCACGAGGTGATTTCTCACACATACTTAAACTTCCAAACACACATCAACACATGATTAAGTACTTGTAAGCTTAAGATATTCACATAGAATCACTAAGAATGTATAAACATGCAAACAATTAATCAAAACACATTTGAATTAATAAACATGAATATATTTTATTGATACGAACTAGGGATTCACAAATATGCACCAACAAGAATTATGAAGCTTGATCATACTGAGCACTTATAGTGTTTCAGACTGAGCATAAGCTATAGTTGATCAGCTTAGACTATATCTTAGTCAGTTTATCAATATGGTTGATAAGCTGTGTGTGTCACCTAAGGTATAAATTGAGTATTCAGCTTGATTCGTTTCGAGCTGAGTGACTCAGCTTATAGACTGAGTCAGCTCAACAGAGTTGCTAAGTAAGTTCTAGCTAACTATTATGACTTCTAAGGATGGGTTAGTCATTATACATGTTAGTACATGTTTGTTTTTGAGTTTGTTCTCGAAGGACTCAGCTTGATGAGTTTCAAGTAGAGTAACTCAGCCCGACTAAAGACGTCAGTTTAAGAGAATTTAAATATGTTTTAAATTCCTTTTACTCTCTATATCTACAGTATGGATAAGAAGATTCCAGAATCAAGATTGAAGATTGAAGACTCAAGATAGAAGATTCAAGATTCAAGATTCCGGGTTATCCGTTAGTTTGTTAGAAGATTAGGATAAGTTCTAGTTTATTAGGATCCATAGGAACAAGATTATAAATACTTATCTCCTGATAAGTTTAGAAGAACCAGACTCTAATATCACCTCAACCTAACCATCGTATGTGTTATGAATCTTGATACACCGTTTGTAATTTCAACATGATTAAGAAACTCACAGATTGCCAATATTGTTCGTGTGTTCGATCTTCACGTCTGTTGTGAAGTTGGTAAGTATTCAATCTGTGAATAAATCCTGTTTAGAGAGTCAGTTTGTATCTATAATCATAAGTTGATTATAGATAGCAAAGTTTGAAGATTGAGAGATTTGATTTATATTAGGTGTTTACATATCAAGTGGTGCTTACTTGATAGTCACTGTAATCATCTTCTTATTAATGAAAGCATTCGATTTCATGTGGTTTGATTTGTGTAACACTTTTTATTGATTTATTCAATTTTCCGCAGAAAGTGTATTCAACCCCCTTTCTACACATTACTTGCTTGTTGATACTCTCACCAAGGGACCAACACGAGTGCTAGCAAGCTTTGTGGTACTTCCACTCGAAAACCACTAAGGAACAGCAACAAAGACACTAATATTAAGGAACCTCTCCTCTCAAACTCTCTCTTAGTCTCTTGTAGCAGTAAAGAGAATAAAATGGTGGTGGAATTGGCCAAGAGTACAAATGAGGATCAAATGAGGTCTTTTATAAACCTCAAAATGACACTTCACATGCCTCTGGCCGGCCCCAAGCACATCATGACACATACATGCATTGGTTGAGCCAAGAGGTGATTTGACAAGAAGCACATACAGCCGTAGCGCCGCTAACTTTAAAATTTAGCGGCGCTAACCCCATAAGGGTAGCGGCGTGATATTGGCAGAAATATACATAAAATATATATCTGATATATGCCAATAACTGTTTTAAATAAATAAAATATAGCCAAAATGAGCTTTAAATGCTTTCTTATTTTATTCAAGGCTATTTCAGGTAGACAATACGGAAAAATGGATAACACGCGTCAAAACGAGAAAATACCGCTCAAAAGACGAAGATTTTATGAAAGCAGCAATTACGCGCCGCGTACCCTATCTTCTTCCGCGACGCGGACCCAACGAATTCTGTTACAACAGAATGCAAGCTGTCATCGAATCTTGTCATGCATCCGCGCCGCGGAAATAAATCATTACGCGGCGCGGAAATCAATTTTCACGCCTATAAATAGCAATCCAAGCCCCATTCGACAGAGACACCTAACATACACCTTCCAGACTGAAACACACTTCCACACACCACTCCAGGCGAGTTCAGGTGACTCCAGGGGGCCTTCGGGCTGCTCTGGAGGTTTCCTCGCCTCTTATCCATGTAAATACGTAGCTTGTAGCGTAGGTTTGTAGTTTTAGTAGTTGTAGTTGTTTTTCGGTCTTCGGAAACGAGTTCCAGCAAGTTTGTACGAGTCGAGATGCTGTCCAGATGTATTTCTACCTTGTATAATACAAACTGGTATTCTCTTTCCTTTATTTTCGCTTCGTTACAATGAATCCAAATTGACATAAATATGTAGTCGTTATGCGTAGGATTATATTATGATGATTTTATTTAAGATTTGGTATTTCTGAAATAATGAAACATTATAATTAGCTATTTTATAATACTATCAGTTCATGCGGGTATTCAGCAGTGTAAGTGTTGAAAAACCATTTGCTTAGGATATTTGTATCCTTATACATATATATATATATATATATATATATATATATATATATATATATATATATATATATATATATATATATATATATATATATATATTCAAACAGAGTCATATTTATATGCATTTGCTCATGGACCCACTTGAGGTGTACGATACGTATAAGTCTGGTATATGTATACAGGGACATTTGCTCATAGACCCACTTGAGGTGTTGAACTGATATATTATCTTAATACCTAAATATATATCTTCTTACCGGATGTTGACAGACAATGGTAATTATCCGGTCCATTATTTCATTAGGAGATAAATACTGACCTTTTAAGTAAAACAGGATAACACCCGGGAAGCGAGGTTTTATCTAACCGGTGTTTTAATAATACAGGGATTAAATCAGAGTTATCTTAAGATCGCTATGAATTGATAAACGATTGGTACCGAATCAACTTTAGAAATCATCTTAATAATTTCATTCATTATATAACCGGATTAGCTAACATTACTATTAATATTTATTTGGAGGATTCGTGACTTGGCACTTTCTTTTGTTTCCTGCTTTATTTATTTTTTCTGCCTAGTATTTAGTTTATTTTTATCCTCACATTTCTATCTAACTAGACAGCAGTTTGGAATAGAAGTAGCAATAGCTAGCACCGTACCCGTGTTCGATATAAATCATCAGTCTTACCAGCGCACTATACTATACGCGATGGGTTCTCTGCCCAGCCGCGCCGTGTGCACTCGTACCGTTGTGAAATCCGGTCCGCACGTAAACGTCACACCATCAGATTTTTGACGCCGCTGTCGGGGAAGTGATAATATTGTGAAATATTCTAACAGTTGATTTAGTTTTGCAGTCTTGAAGATCTGACTATAAAAGATTCCGCATTTCAAAGCGTTATTCTGTTCGCTTACATACCGTACAAATAGTATGTAACCCGAATAAATGGTTTGTTTTTCTTTTGTTTTATTTTTGCAACAAACTTAATAAAATGATGTGTGATATTTCTGGTCTCACAATCGAAATTTTGATTAATCATGCATATGCTAGCAGTTAGCTCAGCAACAATACCAAAATTTCGATCTGTAAAATAGGGGAGTTCTCTCTACTTCACTTTTATCTATTCATGCTTTTGAGTACAATGAGGACATTGTACCATTTTAAGTGTGGGGTAGAGGTTTCCATATTTCTGTTAATAAAATTTGTCTAAAATCTAAAATCCCCAAAAATTTTAAAATTTTGCAAAATCCTCATAGTTTTAATTTGTAAATAAATTCAAAATTCAAAATTAAATTTTTTTCGCATTTATGATTAGTTGTATGAAATTTTTAATTAAATTTATATGAATTCAGATTACATAAAAGGAAAATTATTCTAGATTTCACGACTTAGCATAAATACAGCTTGTACTTAAATTGAGTGTTTGAGCCTATTAGTTGTTATCATTAAACACTGAATTCTTTTGCTGTGAGAATGTCTAAATTGCATATATTTCAGAACTTGTTACTGAATTCTTTTGGAAACCACCAAAATGAGAACTAGACTATTGTACTGATAGAGGCCGTCTTTCTTTTTAAAACCCGTTGTTTTAAACTTTTTTCTTTCAAACTTAAATAATCTCAATTTTAGATTATTTAATTTATTTTATTTTTAACCCTTTTTCAGCGCAATGCTCATTTTTAGCATTTGATACCCTAGTTAACCACTTTGAGCCTTAACTTTTCGTTTCATCAACCATATTTATCCCATTTTTAGTTTCTTTTATTTTTAAGTTCCAGAATTAGTTAAGTCAATTATATGCTACTAAGTTTCATTCTGTGTTCCTATATTCTTCAGTTGTTCATGCACCGATCAGCGGGACATGAAAAGTTAATATCTTTGATCTATCCGTTGCATACAACTGAAACCAAAAATCCATAAAAATCGGAAAATCAATAGAAAAATGAGAAATTTCAGTTGCTTGACATACCTTTCTTCAGCTATTTTTGAGGTTGTCATACATTGAGTAGTAGTTTTTTCTTCAGTATTACCTGAATGAATAGCTGTCATTCACAAGATTTTTATTCCATTACAGCTTGATGAACTGTAATCTCAACAAAAATATTGTGATATTCTTGTTCAATAGTTCAATAAAAGCAGCTTAGAAAAAAATTTAACTTAATCTCTGGATTCTTATTTTAGCCACTTTTAAAATCCCTTTTTCCTACCTTTAACCCATAGCCTTTTACATTTTAACCCCAAAAGTCCTCTTGACAGTTCTAAACTCTCTAGTGGTATAGATTTGATTTGGATACAAGCATATGGTAATATTGCATTTCATGACATTATGTGTTTCACTAAATTGATATAAACCTTATACACTTGAGTGAAAAAGTGAACCACCTGGTGAGAATGCAAAAGTCGTGTAAATATTTGAATATATTTTTCCTAACTTAATAAATGCTAATATCTGAATCATGTGAATTTTGTTAATATTTCTGCTATAATTATATTTGTTGAAATTTTAAAAAATTTGTTTTTGATTATATTTACAGTTATGCTTGAGGACAAGCATATCCTAAGTGTGGGGTAATTGATATTGGCAGAAATATACATAAAATATATATCTGATATCTGCCAATATCTGTTTTAAATAAATAAAATATAGCCAAAATGAGCTTTAAATGCTTTCTTATTTTATTCAAGGCTATTTCACATAGACAATACGGAAAAATGGATAACACGCTTCAAAACGAGAAAATACCGCTCAAAAGACGAACATTTTATGAAAGAAGCAATTACACGCCGCGTACCCTATCTTCTTCCGCGACGCGGACCCAACGAATTCTGTTACAACAGAATGCAAGCTGTCATCGAATCTTGTCAGGCATCTTTCCACGCCGCGGAAATAGATCATTAGGCGGCGCGGAAATCAATTTTCACGCCTATAAATAGCAAGCCAAGCCCCATTCGACAGAGACACCTAACATACACCTTCCAAACTGAAACACACTTCCACACACCACTCCAGGCGAGTTCAGGTGACTCCAGGGGGCCTTCGGGCTGCTCTGGAGGTTTCCTCGCCTCTTATCTATGTAAATACG
Source organism: Pulicaria dysenterica (assembly GCA_947179395.2). NCBI lineage: Eukaryota > Viridiplantae > Streptophyta > Magnoliopsida > Asterales > Asteraceae > Pulicaria > Pulicaria dysenterica. Next base: position 91,817,697 of record OX359289.1, on the reverse strand, counting down.
TAGCTTGTAGCGTAGGTTTGTAGTTTTAGTAGTTGTAGTTGTTTTTCTGTCTTCGGAAACGAGTTCCAGCAAGTTTGTACGAGTCGAGATGCTGTCCAGATGTATTTCTACCTTGTATAATACAAACTGGTATTCTCTTTCCTTTATTTTCGCTTCGTTACAATGTATCCAAATTGACATAAATATGTAGTCGTTATGCGTAGGATTATATTATGATGATTTTATTTAAGATTTGGTATTTCTGAAATAATGAAACATTATAATTAGCTATTTTATAATACTATCAGTTCATGCGGGTATTCGGCAGTGTAAGTGTTGAAAAACCATTTGCTTAGGATATATGTATCCTTTTACATATATATTCAAACAGACTCATATTTATATGCATTTTCTCATGGACCTACTTGAGGTGTACGATACGTATAAGTCTGGTATATGTATACAGGGACATTTGCTCATAGACCAACTTGACGTGTTGAACTGATATATTATCTTAATACCTAAATATATATCTTCTTACTGGATGTTGACAGACAATGGTAATTATCTTGTCTATCATTTCATTAGGAGATAAATACTGACCTTTTAAGTAAAACGGGATAACACCCGGGAAGCAAGGTTTTATCTAACCGGTGTTTTAATAATACAGAGATTAAATCATAGTTATCTTAGATCGCTATGAATTGATAAACGATTGGTACCGAATCAACTTTAGAAATCATATTAATAATTTCATTCATTATATAACCGGATTAGCTAACTTTACTATTAATATTTATTTGGAGGATTCGTGACTTGGCACTTTCTTTTGTTTCATGCTTTATTTATTTTTCCTGCCTAGTATTTAGTTTATTTTTATCCTCACATTTCTATCTAACTAGACAGCAGTTTGGAATAGAAGTAGCAATAGCTATCACCGTACCGGTGTTCGATATAAATCATCGGTCTTACCAGCGCACTATACTATACGCGATGAGTTCTCTGCCTATCCGGGCCGTGTGCACTCGTACCGTTGTGAAATCCGGTCCGCACATAAACGCGACACATCACGGCGCAATCGCGATCTGTCAGATGTAATGACACAAAGTACATGCAGTCGTAGTGGCTCTAACCATTAAGTGTTAGCAGCGGTACCACGTACATCATCAGCAGTGATTCAAACGGCATGCACGCATCATTGGGCAAATTCTAACACTTTTTTCGATGTTGCCCCTAAAGGGGTTCATCTCCCCTAAAAGTCGCGCTCATTGGTTCCCGAATTAAAACCCATTTTAAAGTCGGCCTCATACACATCATTGCTTCAATTCATTACTTTATTGATTGATACCACCTCCGACGCTCCCTGTCTCATCTTCCCTTCCATTGTCGTCGTCACCTCGCGGATACCTACATTGCCCCGTCTTCGACTACACACTTAGAGGTATGTATATATGTTCGATCGAACTTAAAATTAGTGTGTCAATTTCGTGGGATTTCTGCTCTTTTGTATGTGCATGTGTGTGTGTGTTTCTGTGTGTGTATGTTTCGGTATGTGTGTGTGCACGCTTCAGTGTGTGGATGTTGTATCAGTGTGTGAGTGTGTGAGTGTGTGTGTGTGTGTGTGTTTGTGTGTGTGTCTGTGTGTGTATGTTTCAGTGTGTGTGTGTGTTTCAGCGTGTGTGCGTGTGTTTAGTTGTGTGTGTACGTGTTTATATATACACTAAACGCGTTGGTTTATATATATATATATATATATATATATATATATATATATATATATATATATGTATATAAGTGAATGTGTATAGTGTGCGTATACAAATGTATGTATGTATATATATATATATATATATATATATATATATATATATATATATATATATATATATATATATATATATATATATATATATATATATATATGTATGTATGTATATATGTATATAGGCGAACGTGTATAGTGTGTGTATACAAATGTGTGTGTATATATATATATATATATATATATATATATATATATAGAGAGAGAGAGAGAGAGAGAGAATGTCTTTGAGTGTGTGTATACGCACACATTTATAGAAAAACAGTTACACGTGTTCATATATATATATATATATATATATATATATATATATATATATATATATATATATATATATATATATTGGGAGGTTCAATGAGAATGTATATTTATATGAGAATGGAAGACTCAATCTTGGCTATCCATTTGATTTGATCGGATAGTTTAGAATTGTCTCCTCATTTAATTCATAACTCAACAATGGATTGCAACAAGTGATTACGATCATTAGATCTAATTTATCAACATCTAACTAATGTCTAAGATTTATTTTCTCATTCTCACTTAAATATGAATTCTCATAATAGCCCGCCCATATATATATGCATATACATAAATCATGAACTTAGAATACCCGCCCGAATTAATTTAGAAATTAGTTTTGGGATGTACGCATTTTAAGACGTTTTTTAATACTTTATCTCTTTTAGAATATGAATGCATATTACATAATTGTTTGTTTAAGAAACATTTGGTTGTCATTTCCTCTTTGCCTGTCGGGTATGTATATATATGTATGTATGTATGTATGTATGTATGTGTGTGTGTGTTTATATATATATATATATATATATATATATATATATATATATATATATACTTGGGGGCTAAGGGGAAATGCTGCTGAATTGTTCTTAAACAACCAATCGTGAACATTCACATAAGAGGTAAGGTATTCAGATAGCGACTTTATAAGCCAACCCTCATGAATAATCTATCAATTATCCTTTTATTCTACATCGAGGCTATAGATTTTGTCATTGACTTTTAGTTCTTGCAGAGTAAACACTAAACCCTAACTAATGTTTCAGTTTCATCTTGTCTATTGATAAAATCTGGACTACTATTGAAAATCGTAACTCTTTTGAACTCTGTAAAGGACTTGAGTCTTTTGTCAAGAGATCCAAAGCACACGTCGACAGTAGAGGTTTAATCAGATTCCCGTGTCGAAAATGTGTAAATAGTATCTTTATAAAAATTTCATAAATGAAAGCTCATATAGAAAGATTTAGTTTATCTCTACGTTATATTACGTAGGACTATCACGGTAAAACTAGAACTCCTCTTGTTGTAGATGATGTAGATCCAAGAAATGAGATGGCTGGAGTTATCGACTACTCGGAGATGATGGAAAACGATACTAACTACGATAACAGAGACTCAGATACGGAGGGTAGCAGTGTTATAGATGGATTTCGTGAGCTGTTAGAGGAAGTCAAATCAGAATTATATCCTAATTCTACTTGGTTTTCTTGACCTTTTAGCAAAGTTGATGCATATCAAGGTGAACAACAAACGGACTGATAGTTCATTTAATCGGCTTCTCGAGTGGTTGCAATCTGCATTTCACAAAGAAAACAAGGTTCCTTCTTCATATTATATAGCCAAAAAGAAACTTAAAAAGATTGGTTCGGGTTATGAGTCTATACACATGTGCAAAAATGGCTGTTCTCTCCTTTGGAAAAAACATAAGTCGTTGTAGTCTTGCCCTATTTGTAATGGGAGTTGGTGGATTGATAAAAACACAAAGGGTAAGTTGGTAGCTCATAAGGTGTTACGATACTTTACATTAACCGCCAACCTTCGACGGTTGTATTGTTTAAGGCACACGGGAAAAAAATATGATTTGGAAAAGTACTAGACGATTACAAGAGGGTACCATGCATTGTCCCGTTAATGGATCTCATGGAAATAATTTGATATAAAGTACCCTAACTTCTCAAGGGAACCTCGAAACATTTGCCAGGGGCTTGCAGCTGATGGTTTTAGTCTATTTGGTAACATAAGTTCGGCTCACAACATGTGGCTAGTTGTACTCACAACATATAATCTGACACCATGGTTGTTCGTCTAATTGCATACTTGTAATCGACTTCAAAGAGTACTTTGAAAGTGTGCAATCGACAGGTGAAATTGAAGTAAGTCCGTCAATGGGGAACCGTCAATGAAGTGGCTGGTGGCGATAGTGATTATGAGGAGAGCGAGTCTGATTATGATACTGATATGTCTAATAGAAATACTGAGTTGTCTGAGGGTGAGAACGATTAAAACTCTATATGTAATTCTATTTGACTTTTGTAATATAAAGTTTTATTATGGTTGTTTATACTTTGTATTTAAATTGCATTGTATTTCTTTATTCTATACCTTTAATTGTCAGGATATATCTGGCATTTATTGCTATTATTCTATTTTACTTAATGGCCAATGTTATGGCTTGGGGACATGACAAAGATGTCTGTGAGGGTCCACCTCCTCCAAATGGGCAAATCTTGGTCAGCACGAGATGGATGGTAAATAAGTCTTATTATGATTTATTCACTTTTTTATAATTTATCATGAATAATAGTTTGCAAGTGTAATTCCACTCGTACAACCACGTCAAAGGGGTAAGGCTAAAAACCTTAACCTCCTCAACAAATGGGAGAGTAACGGGAAGCGGCCTCTCCTACTTGAGTTTGACGATGCCACTACTATTGTTGCCAAACACATGACTTCTTCATACGCGAGCTTGGTTGTATATCTGGCGGGACAACTTGGTAGATAAAGACTCATGGAAGAATGTTTCTACTGCTGAGAAGAATGCCATGTTTCAGCATCTTCGAGTAATTTGTTTATTAAGTATACTTTGGATTTATTCCTGATTTCATCTTACTTGTATAGCTTTTTTCTATTTGTATCCATTAATTGATCTTCAACAGGATATGGATGATCCTACTCAGAGTAGATTAAGGGAAGGCCTTGAATACATGGTAAATGCACGTTATAGAGGCCGCAAAACAAAGACGAAAGAACATTTTATGGAAACTAGAGGGCATGAGGATGTTAACAGAGCAAGGGCTAACCACCACCTCCCTAAGGGTATGAGCGTAGACAATTGGAATAAAACCGTAGACTTTTATAATACGGAAAACCATGTGCATCGTTCTGCTCAAAACAAAGTAAATCGTAAAAAGAAAATCATCAAAAAACGAGGAGGGACGAGCTCATATAGCAGCCCGCGCTACAAAAATGTAAAAGTTTATTGCTTAAAATTACATAAAATATAATATTGAATGTTAGACAAAACAAGAGTAGAGTAGAAGTCTTTCATGATTTTCGCGTGAACAAAAAAGGGAAATTCGACAACCCAACAGGTGAAGAACAATATGTAAGTATTTATTTCTTAAAATTAAAAAAAATATATTGAATTAGAAGTATCTTAATCTATTTTTTCATCTTTGTAAAATACATAATGGTGTAGTGCGTGAGCTTGCTCCACAAACTCAACTTTCATCCTCCTCAAGCAATCCAATTCTAGTAGACAAAGCAACTTTTTAAAGAGGCTCTAGGGCCTCGTTGAGGACATATTAAATGCATCGGGAATCAACCTTCAGCAAGGATGAATAATGCCTACTCAGAGAGACAGTCACAGGCATCAACATATGCACATGTACATGTATGGGTTATATTCACCTAGTAACGAGTCATAATTGTAATATATGAGTTATATTCACTTATAACGGTTCATAATTGTTATGTATGAGTTATATTAACTAGAAACGGGTCTTAATTAGTATCTATGAGTTATATTCACTTCTAACGGGTCATAATTGGATGTATATGAGTTATGTTCACTTGTAACGGGTCATAATTGGATTTCATGAGTTATATTCACTTCAAACAGGTCATAATTGGTATGTTTGAGTTATATTCACTTGTAACGGGTCATAATTGGTCTATATGAATTATGTTCACTTGTAATGGGTCATAATTTTTTTATATGAGTTATATTACTTGTAATGGGTCATAATTGGTTTGTATGAGTTATATTCACTTCTAACAGGTCATAAATGGTATCTATGAGTTATATTCACTTGTAACGGGTCATAATTGGTATATATGAAATATATTCACTTCTAACCGGTCATATATCACTTGTAACGGGTTATAACTGGTATGTATGAGTTATATTCACTTGTAACAGATCACAATTGATATTTATGAGTTATATTTACTTATAATGGGTCATAATTGCTATGCATGAGTTATATTACTTGTAACAGGTCATAATTGGTTTGAATGAGTTATATTCACTTCTAAGGGTCATAATTGGCATCTATGAGTTATATCCACTTCTAACGAATCATAATTGGTATCTATGAGTTATTTTCACATCTAACAGATCATAATTGCTATCTAGGGGTTATATTTACTACTAACGGGTCATAATTGGTATCTATGAGTTATATTCACTTCTAACGGGTCTTAATTGGTATATATAAGTTATATTCACTTGTAACGGGTCATAATTGCTATGTATGAGTTAAATTCACTTGTAACGGGTCACAATTGGTATTTATGAGTTATATTCACTCTAACAGGTGATTACTTGTTTAATAATTAATTACTTATATTTATTTTGTAGCCGGAGAATATTGAAGCTATTTTTAGGAATCCGGCGTTTACAGCGAGAATTGTGAAGATATTCAGATCGCGCCTCATATTGATAATGGGTCGGAGCATGAGGGAAACGAGGATGCTGATAACAATGATGAACCGTAATTTATGTTAGAAAAATTAGACTTTGTTTTCTGTAAACTCCTTAAAACAAGTATCATATTATCGTTTGGTTTTGTATTATGAATGTGTGGGTTATTTTATAATATATGTAAATTTTTATTATATTTGTCTGGATATAACAGTTATCTATGGTTTTATATTATGAACAATACTATTTTAGCGGAAAAATGTCATTTTCTTTTGTAATAATAATAGGAGCGACGGTATTAGAAGCGACCAAAGGTATTTGGGGTGACGGTATTAGTGGTGATACCAATAGGAGCGACATCGAGGCAATAGGGGCGACAACAATAGGGGCGACGACAATAGGCACGACCTTTTGGACAACAATGGCGAGGCAATATAGGGGACTCAATATGTGCGACATGTCGTTCCCATTTCCTTTAGCGGCAACATCTAGGGGTATTAGGCGTGACTTCTGTCGCCCCTAATGCCCTTTTTATTTAATCCAATTATTATACGTATTTACATAAATAATCACAAAAATATGTAGAGTATCTAATAAATCATTTGAATAAATATTTTTAAATTATTTAAGTTTCGACAAATTAAGACCACACGTTGTGGTCGACCCGAAGGCAATCAGGTGATGGTGAGTAACAGCAGGTACACCAAAACGTGATTTTGGGTGAGGCCAACGAGTAGGAGAAGTGGGTATCAGGACTCAATGGAAACCTTCACAACCCCCCCCCCCCCCCCCCTCCCACCACCACCACCACCACCACCACTCAACCAATCACACATTCACACATATTTTTTTATTTTAATATATTAATTAAAAAATGGGGATAGTTTTAAGGTAAGGTAAAACTTGATAATTGGGTAAAAAGAAAGATAAAATGATGTGGCGCTGATGTGGCATCGGGTAAGGGTTACCTTAAGGTAACCCACAACGCATAGCCTAAATTACCTAAAAATAACCTTCAAAGAAATCATAAGTTTTTTTTTTATTACATAGACCAAAAAAAAAGTCACTCTTCATAATAGAGTTCCTGTTCACATCCTATTTTTTGAATGATTGAACACTAAGAAACAAAGTGAACTTTGAATACTTGAACCAGATATATATTTTGCTTTTTTGCTCGAAATCTTCAATCCAGAAGCAAAAGATCAAGGAGCTTTGTAATGTTTTCTAACAACAAAATCAACTCTAAACTAGCAAAAAAACTATGCATGTATGCGCTTACAAACACGATAATTAATAGCTAGAAAACAAGTTCGTAAAATTAACCATGCCAAGGTAACTGATTTTGGTTATGATTTGGATCATGTTGCTCATCATGTGACTGCTGCTGATGGTGATTATAAGGTGAATTGGTACTGCTTAAATGATCTAGACCACTTATATTGAGAAAATGGTGATCACCATTAATAGGCGGTGGAAATCCTGTCAGACCCAGGAAATCTCGGGTCAATTCGTGGTTTCCACCGGCTGCAACTTTGGTACTTGGGTTAAAAGGTGGTTCTGATGAGGCTGATGCTTGCCCAAAAAACGCTTCTTGAAAACCATTGTAGGCTTCTAAGGAATTAGCATGAGTAATATTGTTAGGAAATCCACCATTTAATCCTAACATCATCCCTCCTTGTTGAATATTATGATCATCACTTGAAGACAAATTACCAGGACCAGAAGTATGATGATGAGCTGTTGTTAACAGTGATGTATGTGCACACATGTGATCATGTTGCTGGGTCCCACTTAGAATGGACTGGTGCTGCTGTTGTTGCTGTTGTGACATGACAATGGCAGTATTGGTACTAGCTGCAGGCTTGCTCATTGTCACACCCATCTGAGCTGCCTTTTGGAGCAATGCAGTGGCAGACATGTGAGAAGGGGAAGAAGGAGCTGATGGAAGATGAAGATTATTATTACTTGCATCATTAGGGTCTTGATTTTGTTGTTGATGATGATAATGCATAAACCATGATGGTAATAACTGATGATTTTGTTGTAAAGCATTTGCGATTATGTTGGAATTGAGTTGTGGGTGTTGAAGAAGATGCTGTGGTTCATTTTTTAGTGGGAAGTTAATTGGTAAATGAAGGGGAAGCTGGTTTGGTGAGAGAAGACTTGATGATGAAGATCTTGCATTTTCTCCTGCTATAGCACCACAGAAAGCCCTGTGAGTAATGAAGCTGTCCCTCCTGTTGTCATTAATAAGATGTAAACAAAAAGAAAGAAAAAACAATTCAGTTAACACTCTAAATAAAAAGAAACCAAAACCCATAAGTTATAGAACAGTATTCCTACACATGCAACACTCTCTCTCTCTCTCTCTCTCTCTCTCTCTCTCTCTCTCTCTCTCTCTCTCTCTCTCTCTCTCTCTCTCTCTCTCTCTCTCTCTCTCTCTCTCTCTCTCTCTCTCTCTCTCTCTCTCTCACACACACACACAATCTCCTAAAATTTAAACGATGATTTCATGAGAAATATTAGATTGGTAAAAGGTTTGTCCTAAAAGGGAGAAAATTAATTCTAGTTTAGTCATTAAATTTGTTAAGATTTTAAGTTAATTGCTTAATGGAAATGATACATCACATGCTACTTAAATAAGAGATATTAAGATTATTTCAGTGTTTTAAGTTATATAATCATATTATCTAAATTAAATTAAATTATGTTAATTAGCTTCACGTATCATTTTTTTCGGTTAAATTAATTGTTAGCTAAAACTTGATATAATTCGTTTGTCATCCACTATTTCGCTTGTGATGTTTTACCATATATTTTATTAATTAACAAAAAGTTAATTAGATTTTTGATCGATAATGGAATCTGTAATCAAATCTAAATCAATTCATTTAAAGTATTAATAATAATTGACCTTGAAAAAAGAGTGCCACAATCACATCGATATTCACGAGTACCACAAATTTTGGAATGAGCTTTCCAGTCAGATTGAACCGCATATCGTTTTGAACACTTATCACATTTCCATTTCTTCTCACCATGCTTTCGTGAAAAATGCTTTTTAATGCCCGTGAGATCTCCAAGTGCCCGTGCTGGTTCGTGATGCACACAACTTGCTTCTGGGCATACGTAAACCTTCTTCTTAACAACCTCAGTTTTTGATCTTTGTTTTAGTTTCCATGGCAGATTATGCCCTCTTCTATGCAGCTGTAGATTTTGATCTCTTTGAAACCCTTTGTTGCAAATCTCACATATGAATCTGTTTGTTGCCATTAGTGTTTTTGGTGACATTGCTATCACTTCAGCTTCTGGGTCTTCAAGTAATTTCAAATAAAAGAATAATATAATTAATTAGGTATTATATAAAATTATTATATATACATAACGAATCAAGAAAAGGTATTTTCTTCTTTGACACCTTCGACGCCAAACGTTAAAAACTTGAAAAGATAAAAACCCAGATCAAAAAGGAATCAAGTGATCAGAATCTTTAATAATTACTAAAAAAGTTGATAAATTTTGTTGTACTTACAAGAACTGACCTAAGTGGATATGATAAGAATAAAGAATCAAACAAACAATATGTTAAAAGGAAAAATATAAATATGAAGAAGTGATGCTAAATAAGTAAATATCTAGTTTTAATTTACCTGGATTCCCTGGAAGATTTCTTTTTTTCTTGTTGGTTTGTGTTTGATTATGAGAGTTAATTGGCACAGAAGCAAATGATGGCTGTGGCATCTGTTGTGATGGAGGGTACATAGTACCAACTTCATTCTTGTTACTTGATGAAGATAGGCTTGCTGCTTCATTTGATGCTGATGTTAAATTTGACATACTGTCATCCAAAAGCATGCTCTTCATCTCTCTTAACTTTCTCTCTCTAAGTTATTAAATGAACAGTGTTAAAAGAAAGAATCCTATTGAATTCCCTTTGACTAGATATATCTGAAATTAAGATTGACTGGTGACCTTCAATTCAAATGTTACCATGTTTTACAGATCTGAATATATAACAACAAACCCTAATAAAGAAACTCAAAGATGGATAATTACAACTGCTTTTTAGTTCTTGTTAAATCTAAGAAAAGTCAAAGACATAAATAACAAAATATGAAAGTTGAAAAGGTTCAGACCTGGCAAGCAGTCACCAAAGTTGTTGTTGTCCAAGAAACTACACAAGTATAGCCAACTCTTCAAGATGATTAATTCAACACAAGAATCCACACGCTGGAGTACAAATTTACCAAAACACTAACAAAATTCCAATCCGTACAGGCTAAGAAAACAAGTTAATTCATCAAGACTGTCTGTGTGTGTGTGTTTGAGAGAGAGAGAAAGAGAGAGAGAGAGAGAGAGAGAGAGAGAGAGAGAGAGAGAGAGAGAGAGAGAGAGATGTGGCTCATAATAAGGTATCCCTAATTTTGGATCTCTTTCAAGCGGGCAGATCAAAATGAAACCAAAACACCAAAAAGCAAACGAGTGTGAAGTTGCATGTTTTTGTCCTATCCTTTGTTTGCTTATCATTCAGAAATAAAATTATTGGTTTTGCTTTTAGCGATGTATATTTACTATTTTCTCCCTCTCATATTAAAGGCATCAAACAAATCTTTAGTAGGTATTGTTGTGAATAATTTTTTTTTTCTTCTATTTTGTTTCTATCAACATGCAATCTACAACTATTATATGTTCTATTAATTTTTGCTACGATGTAACACTTTTAGGTTTAAATTACATTTTTATCCCTATGTTAGGGAGATAATTATTACATCCCAATAATCAAATCCGTATATTAAAATACATAAGATTCTATAATAATAAAACCATACATTTAGTAAGACTTACAATTAATTTAAGTATGTGTTGCTTAATTCTGACTTGAAGATTTGCTAAGTATTGAGTATCAGCAAATGACATCATCTGAGATCAACTAAGAAGAAAGACAAGTATAGAAAACCTTTAACTGAGCAATTAATAAGATCAGCCGAGCAACAACTTTGATCAGTTGAGTTGTGTGTTTGATCAGCTGAGCAACCAAGTGATCAGCTAAGCTTAATTTCAATCAAATAAGTAAGTCTTTCAACACTTAGTCTATTTTCTATAAGCTTATCACTCTGAATGATCAGTTGAGCAACTTTAAGGAACTAATCATCAAGGTTAATTAGTTTATGTCCTATTTTAGTCTAACAATTGATTAGTCGAGCATTCTATGATCAGCTGAGCATCTGTAATCAGCTAAGTCCCTTTTATGATCTGCTGATCATCCAACACTTAGGTTGAGCCAACATATTTTGGCAGTTTAGTACATTTTGTTAGCCAAGTCGCGAATTTTGTATTTCCAGTGTAGTGTTTACTTTATACTTATTCTTAAGTCAAAGGAAGAACATGTATTATTTTATTATGTCTTAGATATTTCTTTTGTAAACGTATTAGCACTTTTTAAATCAACTATGAGATAAAAAGGATTGATCTTATCCTCTAAAAAAGGACAAAGATACTTTTAAAGAAGATGATGTCGAAGATTTGTTCAACAACTAAGGTATGGCTGGAAAATCTATACATGATAAAGTCAAATCTCAAATAAGCATGGTTGTTGATAAAAGTACAAGCATGAAAAGAGAAGTTTAAGTTTCTACACAAAATGTATGATAAATAACATTATTATATTGTGAGTGAGTTGCACTTTTTTTAGAAAATACATTTATTTTATTCAGTCATTGATTAAAATAAGTTTACTTTTCAATCACTACCTTTATGATTAAAAGTTATTTTTATTGCACTTTTTGTGTCATTCCTTCCTTACAACCGGAACAAGTTTTAGAGTTTAAGCTTAGTGTAATCAAACTTGTCTAGGTGTTGGACTTTCATAACATTAGTTGTTGTAAATTAGCTTAGACTATGGGTTAGGAGTTTAGTTGTCATCTTTTATTGTACTTAGAATTTTCGCTTCTTGGTATATGTAATTTTTGGTTCATTATCAATAGGAATTATATTCAAAGTATAAGTGTACATGTGTATCTAAATTTTAAAAAGCTGGAGTTTGTATTTATTCTCCCCCCTCCCCAATCTACAAACATTTGTTGTAGTATTCAATCTAGGACTAACACTATAGTTTACCGATATTTATGGAGTGGGTTCTTAGGTCTTTAAAGTAATAGAATAGTTCCTAAGCGATCAAAATTTATTGTACTTTTATTCCTTCTAAACTTGAACCAAAATTGCCTCTATCCTTATATTTTCTTTATTTTCTTTAATTTTATATATTTATTTAACATTTACTCTTTAAATTACCAAAGTGTTCTCTCCCCCCCCCCCCATTTCCTACCTATATCGTCGCCGGTGACAAACAACAACAACACCACCACGTCCTCCCTCATCACCACCACCAGGTTTACTCTAAATAATATATAAAATTCTTTTATCTTTAATAACTGAAACAATCACAACCACACACTTGAAATCTAAAGCTTTCCGAACACCACCACAACCATGCTCACCTCCACCACTAATAAGACACTCACTACTAGAATCACGAGAGAGAAATCAGGAAGAAGATACAATAAGAAGACTCACACATATGTGGCGATCTCTGAAATTAGAAATCAAAATCATGCAAACATCTGGTGTGACGGTACTTAAGGAATATACACTGAGGTTAATTAAAAGCCTTAGAGCTGGCAGAGATTGCAACTTGTGCAAAAAGACTAAAGAAACCGAGGGAAAAACATTCATGATGGTGACAACTGGCCCTAAATATTAACAATCATAAATACCCAACAGCCGTAGATTTGTTTTTGCTTTGATTTCTCCGGCCAACATATCGGATGCGGAAACTGGCCCCATATTTAAGTCCTCTCACGATGGTGGTGGTGGTGGTGGCGAGGTAGAAAGTGAGCTGAAGTGAGAAGAAAGAAGTGCGCGTTGCGGAGGTGTATGTGCGAAAATAAAAGAGGTGGTGCTAGTGAAGATGAAGGAGGTGGCCGAAATTCTTAGTGGTTGGAGGTAGAAGGTGGGCTGTCGAAGAAGTTGGGTGGCCGACGGTTCCTTTGCTTCAAGAGAAAGAGAGAGAGAGTGAGTGAGTGATGACGGATGAGAGAGAGGTGTTTAAATGTGGAAAAAAATATTATTAGTTCTAAAATATAAAAGAATAAAATTATTGAAATATTAATAACTAAAATTAAAGAAAATGAATAAAATAAATGGATAAGGGCAATTTGATCAATTCAATCAAGTTTGAGAGGGACAAAAAAATGTAATAAGTTTTGGTCGGTACGGACTAATTCTGCAACTTTTGGGATCTATGGACCCATTCCATGGAAATTAGTAAACCCCAAGGAACAAAATATAAATTACTCTATTTATCATTATATAAGAAATTTTTATATTAAAAATCTCTACTCCAAATCCTATGAATATGCTAATAACCACATTAAAGCTTACTGGTGAAAGCCCCTAGCTCTAAGCCATTTTGATGCTCAAGTTAGTAAGAGCCATGAATTTTAGATATGGAATAGGAAGAAATAGGGAAAGCAAAGGTGCATACTAGTACCTCGTGGTGGATATTCATATTTATAGATTAAGGTAGCCAATAAGTGGGTATCATGAAGGCAGAGCGTAGGGAAAATTGACCAAATCATCGTGGGGTCTAACCTTGCTAATTCTCTAATATCTCTTGACATTCCTTGACAACGTACTAGATTATTTGTGTTGTCTCTTGTGTTGTGGGGTGTTAGTCCACCTTGTCACGAACTTTGAGCCTTCGTTCTAGGCAACTCCTTTTGTCATGAATGTACCCAACGTCATTATGGTTTATATAATTTGAGGTAGCGGATGAAGATTCACATGGATAAATTTGTGGAGATTTGTTTTACGCAACACGGTTATAAAATATTTTAGTTTTCCAGTTCTACCCCAACTTTTAGAGGATTATCTAACATTCAAGACTCATGTCTGATAATCGGTGTTTCACAAAAAAAAAATATTTCAAGTGTTTAAGTGTTTAGATATGTTAAATTGTAACATCCATCTCAAATCAGTTAGAGAGGGGAACAAAACAAGTCTTATAAGGGTGTACATATCTCTCCTACCATGAGGCATTTTGGGTGGAACAAGTGTTCCATACCAAAAACAAAACCATGAGTCAGTTGGCAAAGCGAACAATATTGTGCTACACGGTTTGGGTTGTTACGTAGATATTGATCTTTAATGTGAAATGTTTTAATTAAAATTATTTTCGCTTCCATGTGATAATTTGTATTGCATGTGTTTAAAAAAACTTATGGATTACAATCTAGTATCAGAGTCGATATTTAAGAAATACAAAATCACAAAGTGTGTTACCTAGAAATAATTTCCCGTTAGACCTATCTACTCGAGTAAAGTCAGAGAAATGAGTACTACAGAATACATGACCCAAGATTGTGTATCGGGCTATTAATTGATGAAATAAAGAATAAATGTGTATAGTCTGTTTGTGCCATCATCTATCCGGTGTTCCAACTATCTAATGTTTGTGACATACAATGTTATACTTGAGGTTATACTGGTATTACCTTATGGATCAAGAGAAGGGTTGTACACGTAAAGGGAGTTATTAGCTAGAATGCTCATATGAGCATGTTCAACCATATTCATAAAACTAGCTAATTACATATATAAAGATGAATAAAATATTATCTGAATTTGGAGAATTACATATATATCCGTATAAAATTTCTAAGTTACATGTATTTACTCATTAAACTTAAAGCTACATTTGTATCTCTTCAAAACTTATAAAATCTTTACTATGGCATATATCTAAAGACTTATTTTGACTCTGGTTAATAAATATAACAAAAACATCTTCAGTTTAAATTAGATGCATTCAAACTTATATAGTGTTAATAAATATAACAAAAACATCTCGGATCTCAACGAAAGCTAAGATCCTAACTCACGTTAAGGAGCGGCGGTTTGCAAGACCACCCCGGCGTGCTGCACACCGAGTACCGTTGATCCCCATTATTCCATCAAAGGGATCCAGCCTTCGGGAAGAAAGCTGACCTTAACCATGCCATCAACAGTCTGGACCAAACAATAAGTAACCCGTAGCGGGTCCAACGATACGCATGCAATTCATAACCAACGTGTAAAGAAACTTAGCATGGCAACAATATATAACAACATGGCATAACATACCTCATATACGCACGTGTGCGACATCGACAACATATTTCAACAAACAATAGACAACGCTACTTACCGAGACTCATGGGAAAACCAGTACTCACCTCGAGATTACAGGAGGCATATTTGAATTCGGGAATCCCAGGAGCACACGGAATCGTCCGAATCACCTAACACATCATGTGTAGGTTCAGTCAACGTCTAAAAGTACTATCAATGCTTCTACGTAAACGTACAACGAACAACAAGCAACAAGCAATCTGGAATAGCTCCTACGGCCGCAGTAGATGTGTCCTACGGCCGAAGGACACCTTCCAAATACCTCCTACGGCCGTAGGAATACATCCTACGCCGGCAAGAGTTCCTTTCCAATAAACCATACCCTACGGACGTAAGGACCATACCCTACGCCCGTAGTAGTGATTCATTGGGTACCAATGGTCGTAGGTTATGTACCCACGCCCGTAGGCTTCTTTCCTTCACCCGTAGGTGGTAAACCACACAAAATGCATTACTACGGCTGCAGAGAACCCTACCTACGGCTGCAGAGACTATGACAACCCCCTACGGCCGCAGGGACTATTTCATGCGCCCGTAGGAACCCCTGTTACAGCAGACTTCGTCGTGTTCGAAGCCCAGACCTGCAACTCGACACTTTTGACCTCGTTATCGACTGAAACTTCATTTTAACTATTCCTACATGTTCAATAACACTTCTACAACATTACCTACATCTCTTTCAACCTATACAACAATTATTGATCAATTTAACCCTTCAATTGGGTGTTTTCTCTTCAAGAACACAACTAGGTTTAATATATAAGAATTCATACAAAGAAGATGGATTGACACAGCTTATGGTTCTGAATCAACTACTGAAATCACCTCAACTTGATTGCCTTTTGATTTCTTTCTCCAAGTCTCCAAGTATGTGTGTGTGTAGCTTGGTACATACGTATGTATGTGTTATATTTTTGTGTGCTTTTAAAGCTAAAGCAGGGGATAAGAAAAGCTATAAACCGACCCAAGTGGGTTTAATACCCCACGAGGGTATTTCGTTCTCCTATTCAACTTAAAACACGACTTAGGTTTATCCGTTTCAACTAACGGAGATATTTTCGGAATCATTAATTGAAACCGTTAAATTATTAACCAACTCTATCTATTAACGACACATTTCCAACTTAAGCCACATAACCACGTATACCAACAAATAACAACAATTAATCAACAAAACAACTTAAACAACTTGGTTAATGTCAACGTACAACTATACAAACATAAGGTACAACTATTTACTCCTAGGCTCTAAATTAGGATGTTACAAATCTACCCCCCTTAAGAAGATTCCGTCCTCGGAATCTGATCATCTACAAACAAATGAGGGTATCTAGCTCGCATGTCGTCTTCGGTCTCCCAGATCATATTCGAACCTAGGTTGTGCTTCCACTTGACCAAAACTAGCTTTATCATCTTTCTGCGCAACTTCTTGATCTTTGAACCAAGTATTTCAACAGGCTCTTCAACTAGACGTTTTAAAGCGTATACTTTCAATTCTTGCAGACGCAGAATCTGGTTCTCCTCCACTTTACATTTACGCAGATAACACACGTTGAACGTGTTATGAATTCCAAAAAGCTCTGGTGGCAACTCAAGCGAAACCGTCTGGTCGTTAACCTTACGAAGGATTTTAAATGGACCAATATATCTCAGACTCAACTTACCCTTCCGACCAAATCGAATAACACCTTTCCAAGGAGAGACTTTTAAGAATACTCATTCGCCCTCCTTGAATTCAACTGGTCTACGCTTCGGATCTGCATATACCTTTTGTCTATCCCGTGCGGCTTTCAACTTTTCACGAGCGATTTTCACTTTATCAGCTATGATCTGAATGATCTCGGGTCCGGAAAATTGCTTCTCACCGGGCTCGAGCCCACATGTCGGTGTGCGACAACGTCTCCCGTATAACAACTCGTATGGAGGCATCCCAATACTGGAGTGATACGAGTTGTTGTAAGCAAACTCGATCAAAGGTAAGTGAGAATCCCACGCACCACCAAACTCGAGGACACATGCACGGAGCATGTCCTCCAACGTCAGAATCGTTCTCTCTGACTGGCCATCTGTCTGTGGATGATACACCGTGCTCAGGTGAACACGAGTACCAAGTTCATTCTGCAAACTCTGCCAAAAATGGGAAGCAAATCGTGCATCACAATCAGATACAATCGAACACGGCAAACCATGTCGTGACACCACTTCATCTACATACAACTTTGCTAGCTTTTCCAACGGAGTAGACTCTCTGATAGCTAGAAAATGAGCGCTCTTGGTCAACCGATCGACAATGACCCAAATTGCATCATGACCTCTGAAGGTTTTCGGCAACTTTGTCACAAAGTCCATCGTAATGTGATCCCACTTCCACTCAGGGATCTCCAGTTGCTGCAGATTACCATATGGTCTCTGGTGTTCTGTCTTGACTTGCGCGCAGATTTGACATTTCTCTACGAAAGAGGCAATGTCTCTTTTCAATGTAGGCCACCAATACAACGCTTTCAAGTCGTGATACATCTTTGTGCTGCCCGGATGAACCGATAGCCTAGATTTGTGAGCTTCCTGCAGTATCAGATCGCGATTACCACCATAGAGAGGTACCCATACGCGAGACTGAAAAGTCTTTAATCCACGGTTATCGTCTACGAGT
The DNA here is from genome assembly GCA_947179395.2 of Pulicaria dysenterica. NCBI lineage: Eukaryota > Viridiplantae > Streptophyta > Magnoliopsida > Asterales > Asteraceae > Pulicaria > Pulicaria dysenterica. The sequence continues at coordinate 91,799,289 of OX359289.1, read as the reverse complement.
TGATCTTTTTGCTTCCTCATTATTTCAGCTTTCAGATTTTCATCTTGTAATGCCACTTGCTGTGCTTCCTTCAATCGGGCAATGATATCGGGAACCACAGTAAGTTTCATGAACTTTGCATCTACAGAAGAGCTTTTTATACTCAAGGCATCCGCCACCACATTGGCCTTACCAGGATGGTAGCGAATTTCAAAATCATAGTCTTTTATCAACTCGAGCCATCTACGTTGTCTCATATTGAGCTCTTTCTGCGTGAAGACATATTGTAGGCTCTTGTGATCTGTGCAAACCACACATTTGGTACCGTAAAGATAGTGTCTCCACAATTTCAACGCAAACACCACAGCTGCCAACTCAAGATCATGAGTCGGATAGTTGCCTTCATGCGGTTTTAATTGCCTTGAAGCGTAGGTAATCACTTTATCACGTTGCATCAACACACACCCCAATCCGGAGTACGAAGCATCACAATAAACAATGAAGTCTTCAGATCCTTCTGGCAACGAAAGAATTAGAGCTTCGCACAATAGCCGTTTGAGAGATTGAAACGCTTGTTCTTGAGCTTCCGCCCAAACAAATGCAACATCCTTGCGAGTTAGTTTAGTCAAAGGACCTGCAAGTTTAGAAAAGTCGCGGATAAACCGCCGATAATAACTAGCTAAGCCAATAAAGCTTCTAACTTCAGAAGGAGTTCGAGAAACTCCCCAATTCATAACCGCCTCAACCTTCGCTGGTTCAACTTTCACGCCATCACTGCAAATCACGTGACCAAGAAAATGGACCTCTCGCAACCAGAACTCGCACTTCGAGAATTTAGCATAAAGCTTCTCTCGTTTAAGAGTTTCAAGAACTTGTCGCAGATGCGACTCGTGTTCAGCTTCAGTTTTAGAATAAATGAGAACATCGTCAATAAACACGATCACCGACTTATCAAGAAAAGGACGACAAACCCGGTTCATCAGGTCCATGAAAACAGCAGGAGCATTGGTTAAGCCGAAAGGCATCACCAAAAACTCATAATGACCATAACGAGTACGGAAAGCCGTCTTCGGAACATCTTCGTCAGCAACTAACACTTGATGATATCCCGACCGCAGATCAATCTTTGAGAAGCACATCGCTCCCTGCAGTTGATCAAATAAATCATCTATCCGCGGTAAAGGATACTTGTTCTTTACCGTTCGCTTATTCAGCTCCCGGTAATCTATAAACATTCTCATCGTTCCATCTTTCTTTTTCACAAAGAATACTGGAGCACCCCAAGGAGAAGAACTCGGGCGAATAAAGCCTTTGTCTAACAACTCCTAAATTTGCGTCATCATCTCGTGAATCTCGGAAGAAGCAAGACGATATGGAGCTTTAGCCACAGGGGTAGCCCCCGGAACAAGATCAATACGATATTCAACATCTCTAACTAGCGGCAACCCAGGCAACTCATCAGGAAACACTTCTGGATAATCGGTCACTACCGGAATATCACGAACAACACGTTTCTCCAATTTAGCGTCAATCACATGTGTTAGATAACACTCGCAACCCTTTGAAACTGATTTTCTCGCTTTCATCAGAGAAATAACAGGAATATCTTATTTTCGTCTTTCACCGCGAGCAGCATACGACCCGTCAGGTAGGGGAACTTTAATCAACTTTTTGGAACAGAAAATCTAAGCGTTTAGCTTGCTAAGCCAATCCATCCCAATTACAACATCGAATCCCGCAATCGGCATAAGAAGGAGAGAAACAGGAAAACTACTCCCGTCGATATCAATAACCGCTTGAGGGACATTATCAACAACTGTAACTACTTTACCACTAGTAGTCTCTACTCTTAATGGCTCAGACAATACAGATACAGGCATTTGCAGTTTATCACAGAAAGATACAGATACAAAAGAATACGTAGCTCCAGAATCAAACAACACACATGCTGGGGCAGAATTAATAAGAAATGTACCAGTTATCACGTCCCCAGCACCTTTGGCCTCTTCGGCCGTCATCTGAAATGCTCGTCCTTTGGCTCGGGGAGCAGCATCCTTTTTCTGCCCAGAAGTAGATCCATCAGCACCGGTACTCTGCTTCGACCGGCAGTCAGATATTATTTGCCCTGGCTTGTGGCACTTATAACAAACATCCTCTTTGAACTCACACTCGACAACCACGTGCCCCTTTTGCCTACACAGTAAACATCAAGCAGTGGCTTTAGAACAATCACCACTGTGATAAGTACGGCAAGTTGCACACCACGGATGATCCACCCTTGGCCTCTTCTGGGAATCAAACTTCCCACCAGCAACAGATTGTCCTTTCGAAGGACCCGGCTTTAACGACTGCTGAAACTTTCTCTTATGACCTTCACCAGCTCGGTCATCTTTATCCTGGATACGATCATCTTCAAGTTGTCGAGCTATTTCAAACGCTCGATCCAAATTCCCAGCTACTCTAACATGAGCGCGGTAATCAGCAGGCAACTTTCCCACAAACTTTCTCATTTTTGCTGCATCATCCGTCGCCAAGCTAGGAATAAACCTCACTTTATCAATAAAGGCTTGGATCAGAACATCCACCGACTGGTCTCCCTTTCGGAGAGCGTTGAACTCTCTTTCCATCTTCTCCATATCATAATCCGTACAATACCGTCTAGTCACCTTTTCAACAAACTGCTCCCATGTCATGGCAGCAACAACCTCTTTACTCAACATCGCTTTCACTGAATCCCACCAAAATAAAGCACTACCCTTCAACATCCATGTCGTGTATTTGACACGATACTCGGGTTCACAATCACAAGAGTCAAACACCTGATCAGTCTCTCGGAGCCACCGCACGGTATCTGAAGGACCGTCACCTCCCTCAAACTCCTTCGGACCGCAAGAGCGAAATTTCTTATACGAACACTTCTTTTGTTTCTGAACCTGCATTGCTGCTAACAACAGCTCGCTAGTGAGTCGGAGCTCTTCCTCCAGACGTACAATACGCGCTGCCTGATCTGGATCTTGCCTTAGCGGCTCGTCCTCATGCGGGGCTGATCCCTCCTCAGCTTCAGGATGAACGCTTGAAGCTTCATCCTCCATACGCTTAAGAGCCTCTTCCGTGTTAACGCGTCGCTCTGCCATTCTATATCAACTTACTACATACACGGAAACAACGTTTAGTACTCTACTTACTCAACAACTACTAACGCTACAAGTTAGTTTACAACATGCAACTACCACATAACGCTCATACTCAACCCCAAATATCCAACTAGGAACACTTAACGATGGTCGGGCCCGAACTTGAGATTGAATACAGCAACAAGTACCCAATTCCTCAAACTTAGGCTCTGATACCTAATTGTAACACCGGTTTTCATGCGCTTAAAATTAGAGAAAATTTAAGTTTTTTAAACTAATATAATAAAATCCAGCAGCGGAAGTAACCAACATTTTACAAAAGATAATATTGTTTATCTGACTTGGCAATGTATAAAGTAATACACCATATACCAAGTCTCAAAATACCGCCGCGTGTTACCCAACTAGTTCCGACCATCGGATCACAGATATATACAACGAGCAGTGTTCCGCAAAAGGTATGTACAACAACTACCAACATGTCCCCGCCTCACAAAGGCCGACAACTACGCACCTGCAAAAAGGGAAATTCAGGCACCGTTAGCTACAACTAGCTAATGAGTACAGATTTACACATAAGCATCAATAAGCAGGTTATCCCAACTACGGGACAACACATAAGGCTATCCTAACACATAGCGTCACGCTAACGAGTCAGTAGGAATCATATCTCGTAGGGTGGGAAGCCCTAATCAACGATTCAAACTAGGGACCATCAGCTACAACTATCCGCAATAGTGGTGGAGTGAAGAGCAGTCCACCAAACACGTTACAAAGCTCAAAGCTCAACATCTCGGATCTCAACGAAAGCTAAGATCCTAACTCACGTTAAGGAGCGGCGGTTTGCAAGACCACCCCGGCGTGCTGCACACCGAATACCGTTGATCCCCATTATTCCATCAAAGGGATCCAGCCTTCGGGAAGAAAGCTGACCTTAAACATGCCATCAACAGTCCGGACCAAACAATAAGCAACAATGACCCGTAGCGGGTCCAACGATACGCATGCGATTCATAACCAACGTGTAAAGCAACTTAGCATGGCAACAATATATAACAACATGGCATAACATACCTCATATACGCACGTGTGCGACATCGACAACATATTTCAACAAACAATAGACAACGCTACTTACCGAGACTCATGGGAAAACCAGTACTCACCTCGAGATTACAGGAGGCATATATGAATTCGGGAATCCGATGAGCACACCGAATCGTCCGAATCACCAAACACATCATGTGTAGGTTCAGTCAACGTCTAAAAGTACTATCAATGCTTCTACATAAACGTACAATGAACAACAAGCAACAAGCAATCTGGAACAGCTCCTACGGCCGCAGTAGATGTGTCCTACGGCCGCAGGACACCTTCCAAACACCTCCTACGGTCGTAGGAATACATCCTACGCCCACAAGAGTTCCTTTCCAAGAAACCATACCCTACGGCCGTAAGGACCATACCCTACGCCCATAGTAGTGATTCATTGGGTACCAACGGTCGTAGGTTATGTACCCACACCCGTAGGCTACTTTCCTTCACCCGTAGGTGGTAAACCACACCAAATGCATTACTACGGCCACAGAGAACCCTGCCTACGGCCGCAGAGACTATGAAAACCACCTACGGCCGCAGGGACTATTTCCTGCGCCCGTAGGAACCCCTGTTACAGCAGACTTCATCCTGTTTGAAGCCCAGACCTGCAACTCGACACTTTTGACCTCTTTATCGACTGAAACTTCATTTTAACTATTGCTACATGTTCAATAACACTTCTACAACATTACCTACATGTCTCTCAACCTATACAACAATTATTGATCAATTTAACCCTTCAATTGGGTGTTTTCTCATCAAGAACACAACTAGGTTTAATACACAAGAATTCATACCAAGAAGATGGATTGACACAGCTTATGGTTCTGAATCAACTACTAAAATCACCTTAACTTGATTGCCTTTTGATTTCTTTCTCCAAGTCTCCAAGTATGTGCGTGTGTGTATAGCTTGGTACGTACGTATGTATGTGTTATATGTTTGTGTGCTTTGAAAGCTAAAGCAGGGGATAAGAAAGGCTATAAACCAACCCAAGTGGGTTTAATACCTCACGACGGTATTTCGTTCTCCTATTCAACTTAAAACACGACTTAGGTTTATCCGTTTCAACTAACGGAGATATTTTCGGAATCATTAATTGAAACCGTTCAATTATTAACCAACTCTATCTATTAACGACACATTTCTAACTTAAGCCACATAACCACGTATACCTACAAATAACAACAATTAATCAACAAAACAACTTAAACAACTTGGTTAATGTCAACGTATAACTACACAAACATAAGGTACAACTATTTACTACTAGGCCCTAAATTAGGATGTTACAGCAGTGGCAGGAGGTGTGGCTGCGGCTGTAAGAGGTGCGGCGGCGGCTAGAGGTGAGGCGGCGGGAGGAGCTATGAACTACGACTACTGTGGCGGCAAGGGAGGAGGTGCGGCGGAGGCATAAGGAGGCGTGGTGGTGGCAAAGGAGGAGGTGTGGCAGCAGCGGCAGGAGGCGCAGTGGCGACAAGAAAAGAGAGGAATTTATTTACAATGCGTCCCCCGGGCAAGACGCGAGGGTAAGGGAAAGAAAGAAAGTCGTCACACAAGGGGGACGACGGGGAGAAGGGAGGCGGCAGCGGCCAACTGTTGTTCGGTGGCGGTGGCGGCGGCGAAAGAGAGACCAGCGGAAGCGAAGGGAGAAGATATGGCCAAAACCCTAAGACTCTGATACCATGAAGAAATAAGAATAATGAAAACCCCGTAGGTATAATGTATTACAATGAAGCCTATTTATTGATTACAAGTGTATGGTAGAAACCATAATGTGAAACCCTAATGGGTCAAGCTCAACTATACTAAACCCTAATTATACTATTCTCTAATAGTAAACCCATGTCTTGATTATTCACACTTGTGTTTTAAATTTATAAAATGGAATTACAAAATAAATACTACACACGACTCATGCAAGTATGACATGGTCAGTAGTAGTATAGATAGGGTAAGACCGAGTATCGTTCCACACGGACAGAAACTACCAATATTCTACCATCATCGTTGTTTGATCAGAAAGATACTTTGGAGAGTTAGAAAAGATAAAGAAACTAAATTACATAAAGATAAATATAATACAGGGATAGAACGGATTAACACCATAAGGACAAATATTCACTTAGGCTTTTGATTCATCTGAACCAGTCATAGCAATAAATATAACAATAATAATATGAAGACTTGACATAGATGTAATTTAAGCACGGAGCATGTTGTTCTCTCTAATACTCATAAGTCATATTACCATGTAAACCAGCACTCGAGTTATCAAGACTCAGATTTACAATCAAACATAGCATGTAAGCATTGAATCATAAGACAATCACATATCCACTCAACCATGTTTAAATCCAGCTACAAGCCATACATTCTTGGTCAAATGATATGTCTCATAGCTTTCAAAACATAAGAAAGGTGTTAAAGTGATTTCATAATGGTTAGAATAAAAGAAACAGCAAACTAATCCGAAATAGGACCCATGCGATCGCATGGCATTACCATGTGGTCGCATGACCTCTTTTTACAGCAGAAATCATTTCACCCAAAGATTAAACACAAACAACCTGGACTTTCATCCAAGGTCATAAGTAGATAGTAAATGAACACTATGATGTTATGAACCCAACAAGACTCAAACCACATGTGTTGGATTTAAGATCAAGCCTTATGTTATTTCTTTTAGATATCATCATGTTAAGTACTATTTCTAGTACTTAACACATGCAAAGCATGAAACACGTAAGCATGCACATAGAATCGTAGAGTTCTGATTCTTAATCACAGTAGGAGTTTATTTCAACCTTAACATGTTCAAAAACATCTTTTTAATCCTTTTTATCCTTTTGTAGTATTAATGATCGAATAATATACGTACACAATTAAACTTTCATTTAAGATGTGAAACATGTGAGAAACCATAATATGATAAACATGGCCACCTTGTTAAGATCTGAAATGATCAAAGACAAGTTCCAAAAATGCTTTTCAAATGACAATCTTGCTTGTGACACCATTTCTAGTGATAACTACACAAGATCTTAAGATTAAACCATCATTTTTTAATATCCGTGCAATATAACCTTGAGGTTTTCACACAAAAGGTTACCAAAACATGAACATGAACAAATATATCACATGAACATGATTAAACATATGTATATTAATGATCAAAACATACTTTTTATATCAAGTAATCAAGAAAAGATTATATTGCCATAACTTGGCCAAGAATCATCTTGGCACAAGTGAAATAAGTCAAGCTTCATCAAATATAAGTACAACAACATCCGGAATTCATGATACATGATTAAGAACAGAAGATAGAATGATTATACCAAATAACCCCGAGATAATGTGTACTTTGACTTCAAAAGTCGAAGTTTTCAAGTGTTGTTCCAAGCTCCTAGCAAGCTCTCCTCCTTGGATATCACCATGGAATGGTGTTGAAGTGTTTAAAGGTCTAGGAGAGTGTTTGGAGGGTGAGAAATCCAGAGCCAAGGCTGGGGAAAACCCAGCCGAGTCTGGAGAAGCTCCGGCAGAGCCTAGGAGTCTCACAGCCCCGTCTGGTAGTCTCTGGGTGAGAAAACATCGAGGGAAGCCCGAAGGATCCATCCAAAATGATCTGTTGAAGAATGAGGCTTGGTCTGCTATTTATAGGCATCAAAAGTTGTTTCCGTGCCGCGTAAATAATTGGTTCCGCGCTGCAAAACAGTGCCCGAGGGAATCTTATCTTCTGATAGCATGCGGCTCGAGGTAACAGAGTTCTGTTAGTTACGCGGTCGCATGGCTTTCCTTTGCGGTTGCATGGATCATTTTGTCAAAAGATGCTCTGCCACTTTAGCATCCCAAGGTCTGACAGCGTGAAAATCGAAGATTCGTTGCATTTTGGTGGGCGGGGACCCTTGCGGCCGCAAGCCATAGCCCTTGCGGCCGTAAGACCCTATTTTTGTAAAGTCTTCGTTTTTTCTCGGTTTTACGCGGGATTTGTCCATGTTTCTTATGTTAGGTTCTTTTAAACCAGCATGGTGAATTATTAACATATTAGATCATTAAATGGACATATCACCATGGAAATGGGTTAAGAATGGGGCATTTCGGTATATAAAAATATGTATAAAAACGCATATATCAATTATGTTGCTATTATTGTGATGAAATGACTCGTGAAACTAGTGGAACCTGCCATTAGGCTACCCGTATGAGGTAACCTGATTGAATTCGGAGGAAATTGGGTTGTTTGGGTTGCCTCGGCTCGACCCTACACCTCCCTTCGGGTTAGGGAGTCGGTTTCCCCAACCCGACCACCCGCGCCATTCCTTATTTTTTTTTCTATTTATGAGAGAGTAGAGAAAAGAAAAATATTGAGTTGCTTGGGTGAGTTATACTTGGGTTTGGGGTAAGAGGAAAGAAAAGAGAGAAAAAAGTAATTTAATGCTGACGTGGCATTGAGGTATGAGAGAGAAGATATATGGGTTATACTCATGGTATTAGTGGTTGTAAATGGCACAAGTTTGAACTAATTTCAAGCCTAAGGTTTACAACAAAACAATATCAATCAAATTCTAAATAAAGATTATTGGATTTCTTTTTCTTTGAACGACTTAATTATCAATCTATCCCAAATTTGTACACAACTTAACTCGAAGCCATCACCTTAAACGGCCAATGAGTAACACCAAACCTAAACTAGCATAATACCACTAGGCTAAAAGCCTTATACGTTAAACTACATAATTTAGGGAAAAATTATTCAACTTCTAGTGAGACCTGTGTGTTTGCAACCATATATATGCTAAAAGCCTTATACGTTAAGCTACATACTTTAGTTTTGTTCTTATTGTTTAGATAGGGTATTTTAGTAAATTTACATATAAAATTGTTTGAAATTTTCTTATAACTTTTAATTGATTTAAATATGAAAAAAATAAGTATTTTGATATATATGAGAGTTTAAAGGTTTTGATTTTTAAAAGGATATAAGAGTAGTTTTAAGTTTTATAAGCATATACATATAATTTAGAAATTTATATAAGTATATATATATATATATATAGTATTGTGAATATTATATGCCAAATCGGGCACGGAAAAGAAAGTTGAACATATTAAATAATAGATAACTGTTAAAAAAGAAAGAAAATAAATAATATGAGTAATAAAATAACAATCTAAACCAGAAACATACATGGAAAAATAAACATGTTAAGACATAAATCATACACAATTAAAAACATAGTATATATTTCATAATTAATTATGTCTTGTGATCAGGAACTGAAAACAATAATCAGGATAACTAAGCAGGAATTGAATATCATATCACTATCATGAGTGATTAAACAAACAAGTAGTACAATGAACTAGAACTAGACATAAATTGATAGAATGTTACAATTTCTAGTGGGACATGTGTCCACATACTTATGAGGCTACTAATTGATTATGTATGTTTAAACTTCACGTTTTGTTGAATAAATGAATGTCTTTAGCTGTTAAAAAAAAAGGAACTCAGATTCCAGAGAAGTAAGAGAAACTTCTTCATTAACATGTATTGAGGAAATTGAGGAATATACCTAGCAAACACCTTATATGTGTACTAAATAAAAGTAATCATGCCACATATATATAGTATCAAATCTCAAAAGACAGATGAATATACAACTTGTGATAACTCACTAATTTGTTTAACAACTATTTTTTCTCTAAATTTCCAACTGAGTGACCACTATTATATTAAGTGGTCATTGCCCTTTTAAATTCGTTAGCTATGTAGCTCTTGAAAAACAAAACAATGCATGATCTCTAACTTCAGAATCCATGACCACTATTTGATTCATCAGCGTAAGATTATGATTCATTAGCTTGTAAGATAGATGTAAGATATTGTATCTTATGTAGATAAATTAATTTCTTTTGTGAAATAATCATCTCCATCAATTTACTAATCGATGAATGAGACAATTTAATTTAGTCAATAATTTTAAAGCACTTATTGACTTATTAGATTGATGCTAAATGATGATCTTAGTGTAAAAAGGTCAATCAGCCGAAATTTTAACGACTTTCTTCCTTTTTTTTGTGATACAAAGAAATTTTCTTTTATGGGTAATAAATTAATATAAATGTTAAATATATAGTTGTAGATCATATAAATATATTTCATAAAATTAAGAGTTACTTACTGATTTAGTCTATATGGTTTATACATTTCTACTGTTTCAGTCATTAACTCTAAAAAAGTACATAAATTAGAAAACTTGTTACATAAATGGTCATTCAACCATTAAAACTAACGGAGTGACTGTCAAACTTTCTAAAATGACCATTTTTGCCCTTTTTAACATTACAAGCTATGTTCCTGTGGTTTTGAATTAGTTTCGCATTTAGTCCTTTAACATTTTTCTTAAGTAATTTACTATAATAACCTAAATAGCTATTATTATATTTTATAAGATTTCATTAATAATTGAATATATATATAAATTGGATTAATAGAAACCCCCCCTTAAACAAAAACCCCAAAGTCCAATTCCTGACCGTTATATCGATCATATCAATTGTTAAGATCTACAATGACATTATTGTAAATAACTAAAGAATTATAAGATTTAATTAGAGAATGAGGGGTATTATGGTCAAAGCCCCATTTTTTTTATTTTTTGTACCCCTTTGATCTTTAAATGACCATAACGATTTCATTTTTTTTAATTTGAGCAAAAAAATTATATCAATCTTCTCATTTTTTAATTCTCTTTCAAACGAGATCACTCTTCCTATATTTCTGGAAAAAAAAAATGTGACGAAATGACGAAAATGATGAAAATGACGAAATTTATCATTTTCGTCACCTGCTGTTATATCATGTAATAGCAGGTCCCGAAAATGATAAATTTGTCATTTTTATCAATTTCGTCACCTGCTGTTACATGATATATAACAGGACACGAAAATGATTAAAATAACAAAAAATTTATCATTTTCGTACCCCTTGTATAACATCTAAGAACAGGTGACGAAAATGATAAAAATTTTGTCGTTTTTATCATTTTCGTATCCCCTTATATACCACCAAAACAGTAGGTCCGAAAATGATAAAAATGACAAAAAAAAATTATCATTTTCGGACATGCTGTTTAAGTGGTATATAAGGGGATATGAAAATGATAAAAATGACAAAATTTTTATCATTTTCGAACCTGCTGTTTAAGTGGTATATAAGAGGATATGAAAATGATAAAAATGACAAAATTTTATCATTTTCGAACCTGCTTTTAAAGTGGTATATAAAGAGATATGAAAATGATGAAAATGACGAAATTTTTATCATTTTCGTCACCTGCTCTTATATGTTATACAAAGGGGCACGAAAGTGATAAAAATTTCATAATTTTCATCATTTTCGTATCCCCTTATATACCACTTAAATAGCAGGTCCGAAAATGATAAAAATGACGAAATTTTTATCATTTTCGTCACCTGGTCTTATATGTATACAAGGGGTACGAAAATGATAAAAATTTCGTCATTTTCATCATTTTCGTATCCCCTTATATACACTTAAACAACAGGTCCGAAAATGATAAAAATGACGAAATTTTTATCATTTTCGTCACCTGCTCTTATATATATACAATAGGGCACGAAAATGATAATTTTTTTTTACATTTTCGTCATTTTTGTAAAAAAAAATCAGAAATATAGGAAGAGTGGTTTTGTTTGAAAGAGGATTAAAAAATGAGAAGATTTGTATAATTTTTTTTGCTCAAATTCAAAAAATTGAAATAGTTATAGTCATTTAAAGATTTGAGTGGTAAAAAAAATAAAAAAATATGGGTTTTGAGGGCTGGAAGGTGAACGTGAGTTTTAATCCCTTGGAATTCATTTTTCCATTTTTGCCTTTTTTAGATGAGTGTCTAAGATTGGGAGTTTGGGGTTTTTGTTTAAGCAGTGGTTTCTATTGAACCTCACCCTATATATATATATATATATATATATATATATATATATATATATATATATATATATATATATGTGTGTGTGTGTGTGTGTGTGTGTGTGTGTGTGTAATAGTAATTATTATATTTATTTTTACTATTATTATCATTATTTTATTTTAGTAATTTTAATATGAATCGTCACCCTGTTATTGTGTATAAACTTTTCATAAATTAGGGTTATAATATACTATTATATATTACGCTTAAAATTGCTTTACTGTTTTTCAACGATCAATATTATTTTTATTTTCTATTGATATAAAATCTTATATAGCTAATTCTATAATAATTTTTTAATAATCTACTATATATATGTATGTATAGTAATTATTATATTTATTTTTACTATTATTATCA